>VWZW01004340.1:61951-132388 GCA_013397115.1 Edolisoma coerulescens
CTGGCGGAGGTGAAGCCGCTCGTTGAGGCGGGGACCCTCGTCCTGCCTGTCCCCCGAGGGGGCTGCGGGAGGGGCCCCGCGCCCTGCTCAGTTCTCCGGGCACACGGGGTGCCGGGGAAGCGGCGCTTCCCCTGCGCCCTCCCCGCCGGGCTCCCCGGGGTTTGCTGCCTCTGCCGGGAAGTTCTCCCGCTAGGAGATAGCGTGTAATTGTGTAGGTGATGGTTTATGCCATGTTCAGGTAATTGTGTAGCTGTCGTTAGCGTGACATGTGGCATTGCTCCTTACTGGTGTCAGTGCCAGCCAGGCAGCGTGCAGGAATAAAGACAAGCAAGCGCTACAGAAAAGGGTGGGCGGTGGGTTGTCGTGGGGTTTTTTACTTTTTCCCCCCCCCCCCCCCGACGTTGTACTTGCAGCATTGTTGCTAACCCTTTTACAGAAGTAGCAGTGAGTGTAAGTAGAGAACCAGAAGACTGTTCGGGTAAGATAGATCTGTGTTAGTAGTATTTAAGTGGCTTTGTGTCTGCTCTGGGCAGCCAGAAGGACCTCAGGTGCTGACGAGCAAGCATGTCCCACAAGTTACTCTGTAGTTCGTGATTCAGAACACTTGATTAATTGCAGGTAGTAAGTGGGAGCCTTTTCCAGATTTCAGGTGGAAGGAGTAACTAAACAGTGCCCCAGCCCCACACTGCCAACATTCTTCTTCAAACGAAATTCTGTTCACTGACTTAGTTTGTGCTTGTACTTTTGACTTTGCTGCGACTTTTTTTTTCTTAAGTCTGCTAGAGCACTTTCTTCATTTTTTGGCTGTTGAATCTTTCATAGCCAGTTCTGCAGAGCTGAGAGTTGCAGTTGAAAAGTCGGCTCCCTAAACCTGGGCTTGTCCCAGTCTCTTTCCTGAGGCTGCTTGTAGGCAATTGGGGCAGAGGGTTTTCTGTCTACAAGATCCTACCAGACAAAGATGTCCGCTGTGCTTTCTCTTACTTGCAGCTGAAGTTAGTCATCTCGTTTATCTTTACAATATAGGCATTCTGCCAGCTGGGGAAACAGTTAAGAGCTGGAGAGCTCACCTTCAGTATTTTTGTTTAGAAACAGAAAGGGAATAAGATTTTTTCAAGAGAATGGTTTAGTAGGACAAACGGAAAATCAAGACTCGCAGATGCTCAAGGTCATGCAGCAAAAAGTAAAAACTATTAAGGATGGTGCACAACAGGAAAGTTGTTTCCTTCTTAATTCAAGATGAAATAATTAGAAGAACTTAAAGTGTGCATGCAGAGATATATGGCCATTGTTTATGATCCGGTTTGTCTAGATGTTCTGCATTGTCTCTTGGGGATTTCCTTTGGTAATTGGAATGGTGTTTTTAAAATTGAAAGTGCTTTTGTGTGCAGAAAAATCTCTGAACTTTGGTCTTACTTGTGGTGTGTGTTGTAGCGTGCCTATCTTCTGATACCATTACTTGGTCACTTCTATGAAATATTCCAAAGGTTAAGAGGTTTCGAAAGTAGTCATTCTCTCAGTCTGGATGGGAGAAGTATTCTATGAACCATTTCTAGCAGCTCTTTAATGGAGAGATGGGTTGGAGCTTTTGCTGCAAGTGTTGAGGAATTCTAGTGTAAGGGAGGTGGAGGGAAGGAGCTGAAGCATAGACAAGTTTATCCCTTGTGAGTACTTAGACTTGACTTCAGATATTTACAGATATTTTCTTCAGATATTTACAAAATAATCCAGCAAAAGGATGCAAATGGCTGAAGTATTTGGCTGTGACAAATGAGAATGTTTTATCATCCTTTCTTCTTGATCCAATACAGTTATAATCTGTTTGGTGAGGAGATTGTAGATCCTGATACTAAGGCTTGATCTACTCTCTCTTTTCTTCCCTCCTCTGGTGTGGTTAGATCCTGAGAAGGGAAGGCACTGTGATAGCATTTTGCTCTGTCTGTTTCATGTGTGATTTCACTCTACATCCAATCTACCTAATCGACCTGTGAAATGCTCTGGAAACCAAAACATCTCTCCTAGGACAAGACAGCCAAAAACCAACCCAAGTATCTGATTGTTACCAGGGCTCAGACTGTAAAGTAAACAATAAGCATTCCACCTCCTGAACTTTTTTTCCCGGTTCTTGTTTGAAGTTCAAGGTAATAATTTCAGTGGATCTGAAAAAAAAAAAAGTTTTTTGTTTAAATGCTGTGGGGCGTGAGGAGAGCATGTACTCAGTAGATCCTGGGGGAAAACCACTGATAATGGGTTTCCCAGAGATGGCCTTTTTCTTACTCACTCTTTAGACCTGTGTGGTGCTCACTGCCCGCTATGATGAAAGTCAGTTCCAGCATGCCACAGAACCCCAGGAGCTGTGTGTTTAGATGAATGGACTTGTTTCCTGCATCTCGTGTCTGAAATTATTTTTGTTTCTTTTCCTCAGAAGCTACAACAATTAGTCATTTTGAATCAAGGTTTAATTCAAGCTCTGCAATAGAAGGCTTTTGGTAATTAGTGTAAGTTATTGTGATCGTGCACTTCAAGGAAAAGCGTGCTTTAATCTTTCCTGCATTTGCAGCTAAAGTGGAAGCATTAGAAAATGGGAGAGCCTCAAGGTTTAGGGCAGGGAGGTAATGTAAGGATGATTGCCCACGGAATGTTCAAGCTACGTTAGAGTGGAATCTGCTCCCAGTTCCCTTGCTGGTGCCTGCTCACCTGCGGGTGAGCCCAGGGCTGGCCCTGGTGGCCTTTGCCTGCCTGTTTTCGGAAGGAGGCAGGCTCAGATCCTCCCTGGGACTCTGAGAAGCTAGACCTGCCCATCTCTTGCAACTTAGGAGGTGGCTAAAAGGCGTCCAAAGGGGAACATACAGGTTGCTAAGGCACTAGGAGCACGTAGTGAGCGTTGGAGCCGGGTTGGTGAGGCACTGAAGGGCAGGTGGTGTTGCTGAGGAGGAAGCGCTTTCCCTGTGGCTTTGTCATGCTGATGTATTTTCTTGGTGTGTAGGCTGCGGGAACATGTGGGAATCAAGGGGGAGCAGTGCAGTGAGCATTTGTTCCTGTACATCCTGTGCTCTTTGGGGCTGGCAGATAATAGCTTTGTCCCCTTCTCTAGCTCTCTTGCATCTTTGTAGGTGCCTGTCTGGGGCTGCTTTTTAGGGAGTCTGGGTGATTTTTCTGAAATTCTTCGACCTTGTTCCCCAGGTTTCTCGATGGCTATGTTTCAACATAGCAACAGCTTGCTCTCTTTAGGTAGCCTCTGTTGTATTTGGCTCTAATCCCTGAACTGAGGTATAAACCTGCCTGAACAAGATTTGAAGTAAGCAGTAGGGGTCATTTAAAAATGCAGCCACATGCTTGATTAGAGGGGAATGTGCTTAAGAAATAATATATATCCATCCATCTAGTTACATAAACAAACATTCAGGGACATTTGAGATTTCAGCTTTCACATCTAATGCATTCATGGGTTGATTTGTTTCTATGTGGTTGTTTCTTCTTGTTGTGTGTTGGGGTTTTTTTTCCAATCTCCATAATCCTTGTCAAACACTAACCTGCAAAACAGAAATGTATATTTTTTTGAGTAGGGAAATGGGTATATATCCCAATAAGGTATTTTTTGAAAGTGAGCATTTCAATTGTCTGGGTTTAGATGCCTTTCAGTGATATATTTTATGGTGCTTGGAGTTCTGTGTTTTAGAAGGAAGGGAAAGGAGATGCATTGTCTGAAAATGTGAATTCTTTCAGATTATGTATAGAAATCAATCAATTGAAAGTTGAATTGGAAAGAACTTGAGGAAAACATTACTAACATGAGCTGGGTCAAAGTAGGGGTTATGTCAGTGTCTATAAAAGTCTCTAGTCCTTTCAAAAGAAAGATATTAGATGGAGTATAAAGTCAGACTGTATATTGTAATGCAAATAAAAATATCTGTTTAATACTTTGGTTTTGACTTTTATTGGAGATGTTACCAGGCCCCTGATATTCTGCTCTCTCAGATCTGTGATAGTAAGTGATAAAGTCTGTTTTTTAAAGACCTGTGAGGTGAAATTGTCTAGGCATGCCAACGTTTCCCTTTCTGTCCAAGAATAATAAGCAGTTTCCTGCATGACCCCAGTTCCTAACCTGCACAAGGTGCCTCAAAACTGGATCGAACAAGGCAGGGAGAGACTGTGACATAAGCAGGTTTGAAGTTGTTAGAATTTCCTGTTCTAAAGAAGAAATGAGCTTGTATCAGGGAGATATTGGGTGTCTTATAGTACATAGATACTATATATCTATAAATATATAGTATCTATGTATTCGTATCAATGGTTCTCTATTTTTCCTTTTTTTTTAATCAGTTGATTCTCTAGAAACCCTCAAATCTCAGTTATCTTTCAAGACTTGAATATCTACTGAGAAGAGGCTTTAAAAACAATGAGAAACTTTTAATACACCTTGTGTTTTGCAAGGGGCAAAGGTATAAAGTCGGTTTCAGACCAAACTGCTTTTGGATAAGCTGACAAATAGCTGCTAAGGTGCTAAAAGTCTTGAATAATGTCTTTCCAGATGATCAGCATATGTAAAATAGGATAAGAAGCTAGACAGAAATTAAGGAACCTAAAGTTTCTTAGGTTTTTTTGAGTTTCATGTCAGAAACTGGCTTATTCATTTACATGTAAGCTTTCATAACTGTAAAGCATAACTGATTTCTTCTCAATGAAGTCTGAGACAGAAAAAAGGATGGTGTTTTTTTCTTTTTCTTTTTTTTCATGCCTTCCAGAGTTGGAAGTGGTTTCAAAGTGGAAACTGGGTTTCCAGTGGAAACTCTAATCAACTTTGACTTTGGCATTCTGACTGAGTTTAAAGTGAGCTAGGTAGAACCTGTTTTGCTAAATGCCTTTGTTGAGTCTTGGAAAAGTTGTAAAGCAATATGGTAGTGGTTGTAGATTTGAGTCGATGTAATTGCCATGGGGACCGCTTGAAACTGGCCCTGGAGTGTTGCAGTTGGTGCTCCTTTTCATTACCCTGGAGGAGGCAAGTTGTGGGGAAAGAGGGGCTGAAGCAGCAGCCTGGGGATCAGTATCTGTGGTGTGCAGCAGTGGCAAAGTACTGCTGCAGAAATACGAAGAATAGCTGAAGCAAGCCGAAGTATTTGACTGGTGATAATCTCCACGGCCAGATGGAATTTGCCTGGATGCTCCAAAGAGTCTGAACTGTTAGCTGAGCTATGGGAAGAAGAGGTAAGCAAGGCAGAGAATGCTGGACAGGATTTCCTTTAAAAAAGGATCCGAGGGTGGTTTTTAGAATTAATTGACTTGTGAACTTCAGGAATGAGAACTAATTAAAGACTGGAGCTCCCAGGCAATCTGTCACAGCTGCCAATAAGCAGGGCTGGCAGCAATGCCTGTAGTATATCTGCTTGTTACTGTTTGTTATGAGTGCCATCTCTTAAATTGTTTATTATTCTGCAAGACTTCAGGCATTCATGCTGAAATTTTCTGGGCAGGTTGTCTACCACAGGTTGACTTTTTTTTCCCCAGGAAACATTGCTCCCTTCGCTTCTTCTTTCCTTAAAAAGCTCCAGTATTTCCAGTAGTTACACTTGGGGAGGCAGCAGGGAGAATTGTTTTTTCCTTTTTGATTCTTGCAGGTTCTAGCCATTTCTTCCTTGTCACTCTTGAACCAATAATAATCTGCGCTGCCAAGTTTAGAAGTTCTAGCACAACCGTGGTTTAGAACAAGAACTGGAGATTTGGCTGGAGTGTTAACTCTGCATCAAGAATGTGGCTTTTGCTGTTCTTAGGAAAATGTCCAAATTTGGCCACATTATAAGACTTGGAAAAGCATCAGTTTGTAAAAGCTTAATAGGGAATTAGTCTCAGGTCCCTAGAGAAAGCATTCTGTCATTGCTTGTAAGGTGTCAAAGGATTACAACTGCAACTGGGGGTGGAGAAATGGAACCCTCCTTTTTATTTCAGTTTCAGAATTCTGTAAGTGTGTGTGAAGTCCTATTGTTTTTGTGTCTCCCCCNCTCTCCTTTTGCCAAATTGGCCAATGCTGGAGTGATGTACTGGTCTGTGTGGATCACTGATCCGAGCTGCTGTGAGAGTCTGCTGCTTGTAGCACACAAAGTGCATATATATCATCTTTCTTATATGTAGCTTGGAAAAAAAAATCAATGTAAACTTTGTGTTGCTTTTAACTTTCATTCTCTGGCTTCAGTTCTTCTCTCAGGCTTTTTTCCCAGATATCCGTCACCATTCTTTACTTCGCACTGGATGTAAAACAACTCCTGCTGCTGTAGCTGGTCTTATTCCACTCTTTCTGTTTAACAGGCTTGATTAGTCTGAACTTACCTTTCTGCCTTTCTTAAAGACGTGGTTTAGCAGCACTGCTCAGTGCTTGCTTCATGGCTGCAGTTTGCCTGCTCTCATGCTCTTTGAGTCAATGTCTTCTTGCCATATCAGTAGCCTCTAAAAAGAGTTTGGTGGAACCATTGCTGTGGGTCATGTTGGTTAGCAAGAGTCCAGTTCCGACAAAAGCTGGCTCCGCTTAGGTTTGCCAGTCTTGAAAAGAATAATGGCCAATGTAAAGGACTTTGTTTCCGTGCATGTTCCACTGCTGGCTCCAAGTGCAGAGATTTAGCGTCGTGTTTCATCGGCCTTTGATGCAATGTGGCTGTGGGGAATCTTTGAGCAGGCTGTAACGCATTGTTCTCCTACACGCATTAAAATGATTGTTGCAAGAGAGGCATCTGCGGGGACCTCTGCCAGCTCCTTATTGATGTGTGCAGTTTCATCTATCGACACGCTACCCTTCATTATTGCACAGTGAATCCTGTGGCAGTGGAATTCGCTATTAAATCTGCCCCGCGAAAGAGAATTGGCAGAGACTGCTTTAAAAGCAGTGTGACCCCTGCGTTTGCAAAGAATAGCTTCTAAATATGAAACAGACGCTGAACTAATAGAGGATGCTTCCTAGATTTTCAGGGTACCAAACATACTCATTTTGAGCAAAAATTCAGAATTTGCTTGATTTGTGAATGGTAATTTAAGTTTCAATACCCCTTGTTTTCCCCTCAGAAATGCGTGTCTAATCAGTACATGTATTTGTGCTTGAATGCAGCCAGTAATACTGAGGCGAAAATAGGCAATTATTTGTTAATGGAAACTGTTAGAATAAGCAGCGAGGTGTTAGTCTTTGTCTGCACTCTAATCCTCTTCCAAGTGCTAGAGGATGGGAGAGATGATGTATCTTCCTTTGCCTTTGCCACAGACTATTTCGTGCTTTCAGAGCACCACTCCGTAATATTTACCCAGAAAACATCCACCTTCCCCCAAAAGAAGTGTTGTGTTCTTTAGAAGCCCAGTAGCATGCTGTGTGTTGGGGAGGTGATGTCAGTGGATGGAGTTTGTCTGTGTAAAGAGCTTTTATGGTGCAGTGTTCCTGTTCACATCCAGTTCACAAGGAGGTTTAAATCAATTCAGAGTAAGAAGTGTATCTCATCAGCCTTGTTTCTGTTTGATCTCAGGGTTTGGTTCTGGACAAGGTGTGCTGTACCTTTTGGCATGCACGGCTTGAGTGCTTGGAGCCTTAAGTGGCCTCATCACTGGGAAAATAAAGAGCATGATAACTCATTGGAGGCAAAATCACTCAGTGATTGGAGTGATGCCTTTTCCTGGTCTAAAAAATTAAGAGCCAGACACGGTTAAGGGAAAAAGGGTTTTTACCTCAATATTTAATAAGGAACCTTATGGTGCACCACTTTGCCAAGGTGGAATGCGCCAAAATGCACACACACGATAGAGTGCGTGCACAATTTATAGACCTTGCAAATTAGCATATTTAACAAAGATTTCCCAATGAGAGGCTTGAATGAATAGTGTGATATCTCCCTGTCTCAAGGAATTCCCCCTTGGATGGGCCTAATCTTAGTTTATGGGATACGTTCTAGAGAGGACCTTGGTTTCTCAGGATAGCGTAGGGCTTTCTGGCCTCCAGCTGCGAGGCCTCCAGGATGTTTGGTCTCCTGGCTTACCAGAATACGAGAACTATGCTAAATTGTTGGACTTAAGGAATTAAAAGTATGCATGCTAAGAGCACTGAGGATACATAAAAGGTATATAAAAGAAAAGGCAAAAAATCATCATGGCATCAGGAGGTGGGAAGTAACACAAGGCTGGGTCTTGCCTGTCTTATCACAAAGCAGGGTTGAATGGTCACTAAAGCTATTGACTGAGTCCTGTCTGCTGGCAACTGTATTGGAAGGCACCTGTCAATAGTTGCAAAGCTGCTGACATCCCTAGGTCTGTGGGTTTATCTATTAAAAAAAAAAAATTGAGGAAATAGCATATATCCCCAGGGGTCAGTGGGCACAGAAGTATGGCTGTTGCTTGAAATTAGAAGTGGGAGAAGGAAAGGAAGGAGAGATAACTGGAGCAGGGCATGCTTTCCTCGGAGAAAGAGAAGTGGGGGAATAGCTTGTTTAAAATGGAAGAATTAGTTAAAGGTATGTCTGCATGAGATGGTGGTGCTGGGGCAGTTACCACCACAAAACAGCCTTGGTAAAAAGCCACATTTCTCAAAGCTCTGCAGTTGAATTTTGAAGTTACCCTAGTTTTCTAAGCAAAGTTTTCTGCTCACCACTGGCAGGTAAATGGAATATCTAATTGTAGGCTCCTGCAGAGTTTAAAACAAGGACTGAAGTGTGATGTGAGTGGCTGCAGGGTATGCTGTGGCATCTGAGTTGTTGTTGGTGTCTGCCCTTTAAGTCTGAAAGGGAGGGTTGAGGGGGAGGCTGCAGCACTGTGAATAGAGTTACTGGGTGGGGATGTCTTTCTGAAATAGCCGAAGAACAAATGACACTTCACATGGTACCCTTGTTCCTGCTTAGGATCAGAGGCTCCAGGGCGTGGGCCTGTTCCAAACTTGGCCTTATAAACCTGTAAGGATCAACAGAGATAGGCCAAAACTACTTAGAAAGTAGCTGTTAAAGGTAATTTGAAGTATTGTTCACTGACCCTCTTCTTGATGTGAGCCATCAGCTTTTAGTTTGTATATAGAGAGATTTTTCTCCCTGTGTGATGCTGTAGAGAGACACTTAAACCTCTTTGTGCATCTGGGCAAGGGCAGTAACCTACAGCTGGGTGCAGGGCAGTGCATGGGACACTTCTGTACTGAAACTTGTAAGGTGGGTCCTTTTCTTGATTTAACCATTCCTACCCAGAGTCAGAAAGGAGTCCCCTTACCCAGACTTTGATGGAACATGCATTTGTTATCAAAGTGATGTGCTGGCTCTCTTCTTCTTCTTCTGTATTTTCTTTTTTTGGTTGCATTTTGGGTATTGGTGCATTGGAGTGAGAACACGCTTTGCATATGTGGGTTTGGCCCCAGTCCAGCATGAGTTCTGCTCTCACATGAGTGGCAGTCTGGGCTCAGCACTAATCCTCCAGTGTCAGGGTTGCCTTGTTGCTGTGGGATCTTGATTGCAGTCCAAAGCAGGGCTTTGGTCAGGTGACTGTCATAAGTACACAGATGTTTCTTGGAATTAAAGCTCTGCAACTGAGGTTGGCTCCTGCATGAGCTCAGAACCCAGTTTCTGATCCAAAACAGCCAGGTGTGTGTTGGCTATGGCTGACACGCACACGGAGGGACAGCCCTGTCTTCCCTGGTTTTGACTGTTTTGTTTGCATGGGTGAGTGAAGAACTTTGACCTTCAGAGTTATTTGAAAGCTTCTTGGTACTAGTTAACACCACCAGTTCCTTCTGCACCTCCCCAGCAATTGCTGTTTTTACATGCATTTGAAACTTGACAGGCTCATGAAGTGATGATTGTTTTCAATACATAGAGCCAGGGAGATTTTTAACCTGTGGTAATTAATGTCTTTAAGACCTCTGTATTGTCCTGGATGTATGTCACCAGATGATGACAGGAAATGGTCTGATGATTGTTTCTGTGTCTTTAGCAAGATCTCTAAATTCCTCACAGGCAATTGCACGTACCCTTCCCTTGTCATTTTTTATAAAATTTGCTCCTGTTACATTTACCATGTTTCAAACATGTTCAGTACTTCCTCAGAGGCAGTGGTGTGTCTGGGTAAGTCAGGTTGGGTTTGGACACACTCTGAGGATGAGCAAGCATGGCTTGCCTGTGTTCTTGTTCTGCTGTGGCATTTCTTAGAGACTCCTGGTTCATGCACTGAGCATAGCTTGGAGGGTTGGTGGGAGCTTCAGGAGACCTGTGGGTCTGCTTCAGCAGCCTCTGCCATGGGAGCCTGAGACTGTCTCCTAGCTAGCCTGCCTGTACTGAGGAGGTTCTGCTTTTTCTTGGAAAAGAAGGCATGTGTGCTTTGTATTGAAGTAGGTGAAGGGCACTGAATACCTGCTGGGAAACCTGAATAGCACTTGGACAGAATTCTGCTCATCTGGTGGTGTGTGTTGTTGGCATTCTTAGGAGAGTCGAATTTCTCTCTTGCCTTCTTTCAGAACATCTGTTTCTGTGCGTGAAGTCATCTTTTGCCTGCCTTTTTTTCTTCCATTTGAATCCACTTCTACCTAAATAGTCTTCTTTGCAGCATCAGGAGTGTGAATGCCAGCAAGGATTTTTGTCAGGTCATCTTGGGTGCTTTTTTCTGCAGGAAAGTCACTGTGAGTCAAAGCACTGGCGTGTACACTTGTGATGGGCAGAAGCGTGAGAGGCTGTGGGACGTGAGCTGAGCTGTTTGAGCTCATTGAAGCAGAATGATAGCAAAGGTATAACAGTAGGGAGGTTTTTTCAGTAGGATCTTGGTGCTTGCAAAACTTTACAGAAGTTTCTTATTGTATCTGTTTCAGAAAAAGGACATGTATGCCATCTCTTCTTACTGTAACAGCTGGTCTAATGAAAACTCTCTAAAGAATATTGCCTTATATTGCTGTGGTTACATAAATACTGCTACTCTGTTGCACAGTTATTCTGTGATGTGTTGTAATTTTGATGATTTTTGCCACTTGAGTGCTGAATTATGCATTGCATGGAAGCTCCTGTCACAAGTCCCAAGTAATAATAAAACTGGAGTTCAAAACTGAGTGAGCTCTAAAAATGAAATGGTTGGTAGAACATTCTTTGAATATATGGTGGGGGTCATATAGAAATTCCACTGTCCATTTCTGGATTCCCCTCAGCATCATCTACCTCTGTTACAGAAATTGTTTATGTTGAGATAGAAACTAATTGGAATTAGGGCTATGAAGATGGTGAAGGACTGGTGGGAAAGCCATACAAGGGCAGCTGAGGTCACTTGTTCTGTTCATCCTGGAGAAGAGGAGACTGAGGGGAGACCTCATTGCAGTTACAGCTCCCTTATGAGGGGAGGAGAGGCAGGCACTGGTCTCTTCTCTGTGGTGACCAGGGACAGGACCCGGGGGAATGGCCTGAAGTTGTCAGGGGAGGTTTAGGTTGGATATTGGGAAAAAGTTCTTCACCCAGAGGGTGATTGGGTGCTGAACAGGCTCCCCAGGGCAGTGGTCACAGCACCAACCTGACAGAGTTCAAGAAGTGTTTGGACAATGCTCTCAGGCACATGGTGTGACTCTTGGGGTGTCCTGTGCAGGGCCAGGAGTTGGTCTTGGTGATCCTCATGGGTTCCTTCCATCTTGGGATACTCTGTGATTCTATGAATGTTTTCTTTTCTTGTCCTTTGATATTTTTGTCACTTAAGGATGAAATAGGGACAAGCATTAAACTGACTGACATCCAGGCTTAGCAGGAGCTTGTGAAGTTAGATTGAGAAAGACTGTTCTCTTTTATTGACAGAAACTAGGGAGCCTTATTTTAAGCTTTTCCTGCAGGATGTTTCTTGTAACCCCAGTACTGCCTCATGGACTTAGTCTGTGATAACTGCAACTGAACATCCAACTGTTGTGCATTTCCATAAAAATACATAAATCCTGAAACAGTCCACAGTAGTGATGTTAAATTTGTTATTGGCTTCTAGTGTTGACATTCAAGGATGCAGCTTTTGCCTCTGCTGTTGTTTCAGGCTCTCTGCAAATAACTTACAGCCTTGGCTTACAATACTCTGGGTGTGTTTCATTCAAAGTTTGACCTGCCCTGTATAAATATGTATCCTTCCTGCAGAAAATAGGGTTCTGATAATTGAGTTCTGCTGCTTAACAGATGTTTGTTTCAGTGATAACCAGCTGACTGACCATGCCTGTGACTCCTCCCTAGCAGTCAGCTGTGTACATACCTTTTCTTAAAGTGAGTATCAACTGGCAGTAAGAAGTGGTTTTGATGATTTACAGCACCATGCCCAACAGCTTTCTTTTCCCAGAGAATTTGTAATCTGAATAATGTGATGTGAGTACAGCTTTGTTAGATTTGTAAACTCACATAATGATTAGAAGGGAAGAATACATCTGCCACATGGATTAATGAAGATGGTTCTTTTCATCAGTAGAGAGATTTTTTCAATAGGATCTCGGAGAATTCTGGGAGAACTCACTGATTGTACTGAGCAATTGTAGGTGATGGACAGGTAGTGAATTTCTTGCATTGAACTGCTAAGAGATGAAAGTGGAGTAGTGTGAACAGGGTAGGCAGGAATATAAATACCTTAAAACTGCCCAGGGAAGATAATTACTCAAATATTAAACTGATTTTTTTTTTTTTTTTTAAACACAGTTCTCTTTGGTAAAGAGGATATTCTTTTACAATAGAGGCAGAGAGTGCTGCTTTTCCATCTAGGGACAGACTGGACCTCTGTACTTTAAGACTTCCTAGCAATCCCTTGTCCAAGGCTTGCTTATTCCTTGTGAAAGGAATAAAGATCTTGAAATAATCTGTGTTTTGTCTGGGGAAAGGCAAAACATGATCTAGTTGTGTGCTTTGTGCCCTGCATTTTGACTCCTGGTTGGCTTAGGCTATAAAACTACAAACAGTGGAGGCATTTGTAGGCTGCTCTTGCATTGCATTAAGGCACGTGCTCTTCTGCTTGAATTCTTTGAAACGTCGTAATTTGGTGTTGTGGATTTGAACAGGTTTAAGCTCCTGGGAAATGCTCTTCAGATTATTAATCTCTAAAAGCCTGCTCTTTTTTTCTGATAAATTAAGTGGGGAGGCAGGAGGTGAGAGCAAAGCTGTATAGTTAACTAGAGCCCTGTAAATTCAGTGTGTACCTTCTGTTTAGATCTTCACTAGCAGCAGGAGTGCCTTTTAGGTACTTTGTTATTTTCTTGTAACAGTAGTAATACTGATTGCTCTCTAATAATAAACAAATTTTCTGTAGGGTAGTGGTGCTGTTAACATGACTTATGACTGCCATTCCAGCAAGACAGAAACCCAGTTGGTTATGTGGTGTAGTAAAATAAAAATTGAGGAGGGCGTATAAGTGGTACTTAGAAGCTTTAAAGTGTGAATTTATAAACAGTGAAGAAATTAAAAGGGAAATAAACAGTTTTGTTGTATTTATTTATGCAAGGCTTGTCAGTCTTATTGTAATGTATTGCTGACATCGGACAGGGCTAGGTGCAGACCTGGGAGGAGGATACTTTACTTTTAAACCACCCATTGAGAAGTCTTGATCACATGCATACCATGCTTTTTTCTGAGCATTAATGAAGGCATAACTCCTTTTCTTTTGCCCAAGGGGGCTTAGATATAGCACTGGCTTTTTAAACAATGCTATCTTCTCAGATACTATCATGAAGTATGAGAGCAAGGAGAACTTCTTGGTGCCATACAGAATTTAGTCTCCTACTTGCTTATCTTTTTATTTGGGTTTTTTTTTTGTTTGTTGGTTTGGGTTTTTTTGTTAATGCTTGTGAGATCAGGCTTTCAGTTCATTATTTCACAGCCTGAGTTAAGGGCTTAGGCGCCAAATGAACACCTCTCCAGTTTAGATTGGTGTGGTACAAATGTATGTCACATTTCTGATTTCCTTCTGTTTTCTTACTTATGGGTCTGTGTTTTGTGCTTGCACTTGGAGGGATGTGTCAGTTCATGTGGTCTCTAGTGCTAAGGCTCATGAACAGGTCCCTTTGGCTTGGCATGGCTTCCAGGATGTGTTCTGACACAGGGATCTGCTCGTTGGACAGGAGTGTTTCATGCTTTGGCTTTCTGGGCCCAGCCAGAAGTACCTCTGGGGAATATTGGTACTCTCTGCAGGGAGTATGTCCTTTGTTACCCGAAGGCTCTTTGCCCTCAAGTGAAGAGGACACTTCAGGGAGACACCTGTTCACTAGAAATCCCAAAGGTACTTAAAAGCTGCTACTAAACCTCTTCTCTCATGCTTTAAAAGCATGGACTGCTAAATCTAGTGTTTGTGGGCCAAATCCAGCTACAGCTCTCCAGGTGAATTTTAGCACCCTTGACTTTCTAAATCTTTGGTGTACTTTCCCCTTCTGTTCCTGTGCTGTCAGACAGCTACTGCGTTTGCACTAGACATAATTTCAGTTGATATTAAAATTTTGTTTGCATCAACACAGTGGCTGGTGGAGACTTCTGAGGCTTAGTCTGCAGTGCACTGTTGCTTTTGCAATGTGCACTTGAGGTGCTGTCTGTAGTTGTTGTGCTACATACGCGCACCAGTGCAGGATCCGCAAAATGGCTGGCGTGCTGTCCATCGGGATGCAGAGCCTTTTGTTCTGCTGAGCAATGTGCTGTGGGACATAGCTGTTCTTTCCAATGCAGCAAATGTGAGGATGCCTGGGGTGCCTGCAATCTGCCGTCTGTTTCAATGTAAGCTGATTATAAGTGTTAGTTACCGAATAATTTCAAGTTTCACCCAAATATTAACAGCTACTTATTTTGTGCGTAGGTTGTCTTATTAAATAGTGTAACCTAGAATAGTTCTGCGTGGAGACTGGAGCAGAAAAGAAACAATTAAGCATTTTCCCTCTGGGTGTCTTTCAAAAATTGTATTCTCCTCCTCCTGCTATTTTAATGTCATGTTGGTTCTCTACCTGCCTTTCACTCTTGTTTCATGCTCAAAAGGATTCCCTTGCTTCTGATTTTGGAGTTACTTGAAAATTCTGTGTTCTTTCATTCCTTTTTTTGTGTCTGTTCTCACTGCTGGGCCCAGCCGAGTCACCAGCCTGGGCTCCATTGAGGAACAGCAGTGGTAAAAGGATAATGCCTCCAAGCTCCTACTTCCTGAGGCTGTGGAAGAGAGGGGAAGGATGTATTTAGCCTCAGGTCTTGCCTCTGGCAATGGCCACAAGTGGAAGCCTAGGGAAGAGTGAACACATTACTATCCTAGTGTATCATCTCATCATCAGATGTAGCTTGGAAGCTTCCTAAGTTAGAGGTGGTATCCTCACAAAATCTTAGGATGGTTTGGCTTGGAAGGGACCTTACAGATCATCTAGTTCCAACCCCCCTGTCATGGAGAGGGACACTTTCCACTGGACCAGGTTGCTCAGAGCTCCATCCAACCTGGCCTTAACGTGCTTAACCTTGGATAATTCCTCCAAGTATGTGCTGGCTCATGGGTGTTGCATTTGGCTACCTCTCGAGTCTGTTTCTGAAATGTTCTGGGTGTCAGCACCTATTAGCTGATCTTTGTGTGTTAACCTTCCCTTTCTCTTTTATCACCTCTGGTGTTGACTGTCCAATGCATAGCATGCCAATGACAGCAGCAGAGTGTCTACTTAGGACACACATTTCTTGATATAACAGGAAGCATTTCAAGGTGTGTATTTGGGCATGCTTAAAGGAAAATGGGTAGCTAAAGGCTGAACGCCAAACTTTGCTAAGACTCCAAATGTTACTGTGCTGTGACAGTCTTTTATTACATGGCTACGTGTGTGTTTTCTCATGTCTAATGGCATCAAATTCTTCCTGGAAGCTTGAATGTGTGTGACATTCTGCAGTGCTACCTGTTCCTATGAGTGCCAGGGAGGCTGTTCAGGACTGATTGTAGAGGCAAGGGTAGGTACTGCGGCAAATGCTGCGAGTTAATCAAAGCAGATAACAGTGATAACTTGCTGGCATAAAATCTAAAGGGAGAAAAGACTTTAAATTTGTGATGGGAAACGTGAAAAGACTGCTGGTCTTCTTCAGCCAGGTGCTGAATTGATGAACCTTGCTATTCTGCTACTGGAGGTAACAAAGTACCTGCATTGAATACAGGGCAAGGTTTTCAGAGGTGGTGGAAGGCTTGGGACTGTGAGCCTGGAACTTTGCAGAGGAGACTTGGTTCCCCAGAAGGCTAATGCTCAGGCATTTTTGATAATTGAACCTCTTCATTTCTTGAACTAGCTAACTTTGGTCACGCAAGAGCAGAACACTTCTTTTTTCTTTTTTCTTTTTTTTTTTGCTTGCTCTAGAAGTCACAAGTAGAAGTGTTTGTTCTTCTCCAGGATTGGGTAATTGGGAGTGGAATTTCACCAGGTGCTTGCTCAGTGCTTTGCTGGTTTCTGAATCTCTTTTGTGTTGCCCACGTGCACATACCTGCCCAGCTGTTCCAGAAACTCTCTTCTTCTGTCCAGTAAAATTAATCTTCCAGGAAATTAAACAGCAGCCGCATACAATTCTGTTTCCTTTCACGTGTGAGAACAGCTTTCTAGAGGTAGGATTCAGGGCCACAGACAGCTAATTACACAGCTAATTTGCCTTCAAGCTCTTGGAGGCACTGAATGCCAGGAAATTTTTGACTCTTGCATATTTTTTTGGAAATTTTGGCTGTTAAATTTGTTGAGCAGGCATAAGTGATGCTGTGAAGTGTGGATGGATTTCAAATCCTGGCTTTAGTTCATGGCTTTAGCTCACATTTGTGATTTAGGCAAGAGTTTCCATTTCCACACTGAACTTCAAATGTGAACAGTCCTTTAAGAGCACACAGGTTGCATCCTAGTTACCATTTTGGTTGTCAAGGACTGAATTTCTGAGGTGAATCTCCTCATTGTCCCAGTTTCTGCACTTTGCTTTTTACTGGGGAGCAATCTGAGTGTGCAGTTAGTATTCCTTTGGATGTAACTGAACCAGAAGTGTCACTCTAGGAGCATATCTGCTGTACTTCAGGTGTCTTGGATCTTTGGTACATTGCAACCCCCCAAAGATGCAGAGTGTGATTTTTGGGGGCTTAGCACCAGCTGCCCTCTGCAGCCTTTTCTCTTTTTAGACTGTGCCAGTGCTAAAGTAGACATCTGTGCTAATCTTAATTTTCTTTGTGATGGGGAATTTTTTTTTTTTGGCTTTTTAAAAATTAGTGAAGGAAGTAAGGAGGCCATCTTGAGTTCTATCCACTGACCTAAAACTTTATTCTGAATTTTCAGGAGTCCTAGTGAAACCAGCCATATTGATTTGAATGTTGTTTGTGAGGCTTTTCCCTGTGTTTCCAGAACTGTCTTGTGTTGGTATTTGTCCCTTTCAAATAATGAAAAGTGCTGTGGCATGCTTGTTTTCAAAGCCAGCTGTTTTGCAGACCCATCTGGGGGTAATTTTATTTAACTGTCTGTGTGGGGGTTGCACAGAGACCTTGACTGGAATCCCTGTGTGCCTTCTAGATGTTGTTTTATGTCCCTGACCTCTCATCTTTTTTCTTATCCAGACCTCTTTTCTTCTCTTGCCCCCACTGAACCGCTGACCCCCTGCTTTGAAAGAGAGAAATTATTCTGTAATGGAAAATAGCTCTTCCCGAAATGGGTAATTTCATATATCTCCTTTTTTAAATTCTACAGATGAGACTACCTATCTTTTCTGGGGCAAGAGAGTCTCTCATTGTCTCTCCCATAGCAAATAATAAAAGCTCAGCAGCATCAAGTACTGTAAATACCTTGCAGTCCTGTTCTCAATTACAGAATTAGTTATGTAAATCTTGTCTTAAAGGAGGAAGAGCCCTGATGTCTCTTAAATCATACTCTGTGCACGCATGCGTGCAATTCCTTGTTGTCCAGGAGAAAAATACCGTGCAGGCTCCACAGAGATTAACATACTAAACACTGTTGCTCTGCATGACCTGAAATTGGCTTTTGGGTGCTAATTGGATCTGTGAGCTTTGAGAGAAGGGCTGGGAAAACACTGGCCTCCAGTTCTCCAGGTTTCAGACAGCAGTGTGGGTATGGTGGTTGTGTAGGTGCCCAAGTGAAGTCCTCTGGGGGCATCGGTTGCCAGAGCACAATTTGGGTAACCCTTTTGTGTTGGCTGATGTCCTCTTTGCCTGGCTGTACCTATCTTTGCTCTCATCTTTATGTAAAGAAACAGCGTGATACAGTGAGCACTAAGCCTGAAACCAGGGATGCCTGTTATCTGTTCCTAACTGTTCCTGCTTTTCTAATTTGGTCTAGTTGGTTAGTCTGTCCAAGTAGATCTGCTGCAAAAAGACCTGGCAATAGCTGTGCTGCTGCACTTACCTACATGTGCCTACAAAGCACAGGCACTCATTTCCGTGCCATAACACCCATTCTCTGTGCATCTGCTCCTGGCATTTTTAACGTGGCTGCTTGCTTGGAGATTATTTACGGTGAAGATGAGACCGTTAGAAAATTAAATTACAGGCGAGAAGGATTGCTCTAAAACACTGAGCTCCATCCCCCCACTGGCTCCTGTGGCTGCCAATCAGTTGTCAAGCACGGAGCCAAGGTGGGCCAGTGCCATATGCTGCCTTGTTCAGCAGTTCCAGCAGCCTGGCTGCCCAGCCACCTCCTTCCATAATCTCTCACAACAGCAGATGTAGGCAGAGTGAAGCTGCCCTTCAGGATCCCAACTGGAGAGTGAGAGCCCATGTGTGTGTGTGTTGTGTCATTTGGCGTTGTGGCTGCTGAATTCTGTGATGGGCCTCTGCTGCTGCTTTTGCCAAAGCCTCCAGGATGCCTTTGCACATACAGTGAAATGCTTGTTAGGAAATGAGTGTCTGTGTGTGGAGATTTGAAGTGAACCCCAAAATAATTCTTGGAGAAGTGGAGGTTAAGATTAGTAATTTCTAGATTATGAAAGTATTTGGCCTTTTAAATTTAATTTTCCAATCCTCTTTAGATTTAACTTGGCTTTAGGCAGGACCTTGTCTGGTATGAGTGGGGTGTTGGGTTACATTGCAGTGGACAAGTGCCACCAAATTTAAGCAGGTAGAGAACACAAAACAACAGAAACCTCCTGCAGCCTATCCCCCCATCCCAAACACCAAATAGAAAAGTTTACACCTAAAAGCAAGGCAAAACACCCAAGAAAAACTCCCCCACAAAAAACCTCCAAACAGCTGTTTGTGCTTTTTCTTGCTTTGCTTTTTTGTTTTGGTGTAATTGTCAATGAAAAGTAAAAGACTTTATATTGGTTTCAGCACTTCTTGTATTTGTTAGCATTTTTAAAGGGCGCTTTTTTGTATATTACCTAGCATTAAAGATAACTTGGAAAACAAATGATTACTTCACACTAATAAAAATCAGTGCTTTCTGCTTTGGGAGGAAAAAGGAGTGATGATAATGGAAATTATTTTTGGGAGAGGAGGGAGTGTTTCAGGATTTCCTTTTTAAAAAATATATATGTTATGCAAATTATAGATTTGTAAAACACATGGATATTGCTGTTTGTGCATCTTTTTAAAAAGTCTTCTGACAAAATGCTTTTTCTTAGCTTTCCATCTTTATCAGCTCTTCTATGTGCTATGTCCTGTTTAAAGACATGCTGGTAAAAAATGTAGCAGTTTATAGAGTTTTCATATGATCTTTCAAGGATTTAGATTTTTTGTCTTGGATTTTTCACTCAGTGTATGATTTTTCATTAATGTAGATGCAGATTTAGGAATTATCTATTGTGATTGTTTACTCCAGTTAAATCCCCAGAAAGTTCAGTTTAATCCTAGTGGTGTGGTGCATTCCACACAGAGCAAAGAAAATGGTTTGTCTCTGCCCAGAGGAAATTGCAGTATAGAACAAATGGATTTGGACTGCTCTGCTCAGTTCCAAGTGCTTTGGGAAAGATTTGAGATAAGAGATAAATTAATGATGTTGCAGAACAGCACTGATTTTAATTCTGTATATTCCAGTTTGGGGACTTTTTAAAAATACTGCTCTTGCTCAAGTTGGCATTAGTAGTAGGTATTTTTTAACCTGTGTACTTCCTCCCCACTAATGGAAATGTGAAGATACTGTAGATACAGCATTTCTGGAAATATTTGCAGCCTGGTTTCCAACTATGCTCTCAAGCCTTGACTTGTGGGCCTTACTGCTTTGTCAACTGTTTTCCTTAGAGTGTAACATATTGAACTTCTCCTCTGCAACACAAATTGCTTCTGAGGAAGAACAACACAAAATCACCTGTCTTGCATGGCAGTCTAAATACCACTTCCAGAATCCCTGGACTTTTTGGGTCAGATGCCACCAGGTAACCTAAATGGGCTGCTCTGTCAGAGTAGCATAAAAATGGAGATCTCTGAGACTATTTGGAGGACAGTAAATGAAGGACATTAGCGGGGACAGGTTTGTCAGGTGACACCCAGGAAGAAGTGGCATGTTAATTCCTGCATTTCATGGGGTTTTTTTCCCATCCCCTTTCTTTTTTGCTCCCAGATGCATTTTAGAGACTTGTCAAAAGTAGTTTTTAGATACAGCCTTTTATCTTTAACTGTCAGTCAGTGATAGGGAAAGGGAATAGAAATTATATGTGATGGAATTGTTTGACATTCAGGGAATCTAAAACATGATCTTTGGTGTTATCTTGGCCTGCTAGGTGTTTTTTTTTCTCTCTGTTTGGACCAGTGGTCCTAGGGCAAGGGATAGTGGCTTTAAACTGAAAGAGGGCAGGTGTAGATTGGATAGTAAGAAGAAATTCTTTGTGATGAGGGTGGAAAGACACTGGAGCAGGTTGCCCAGAATAGCTGTGGATGCCCCATTATTTGAAGTGTCCAAGGTCAGGTGGGCTGAAACTTCTAGGAACTTGGTCTAGTGCAAGCTCTCCCTGCCCATGGCAGGGTGTTGGAACTAGATGATCTTTAACAGTCCATTCCAACCCAAACCATGCTGTGGTTCTGTGATAACTGAGATCTGTGTCCTAGTGAAAACCTCATGGTTTGTTTAGGTGCTTTTGAAATCCCGTGGCTTGGTGGCAGTGGGTGAGGGGATGAGTGGTGAAGACAGCAGGTTGTTCCTGTGCTGCAAAATTATCATTCACATGCTTTCACGTGAATATTAGTCCACGTGGTATAGATGGAGTTCAGCTGGGAAGGTGCTTGCTTTTTCACCCTGTGCTGGAGATGTGGCTTTTCGGGGATCTCAGGTGGTATGGAGATTAGAGCAACCCAGCAGCCTTGCCGTTTGATAGCTTTTCTGAGGCTCCACTTAAGATGCAGTATGCGTTTCTTCATCCTGATAGAGATAATGGGTTTTAAGCAATTACACCCAGGCTAATTCCTTTTGATAAGAGCTCTACATTATCTAAAAAAAGAATCCTAGCCGCCTGGGAAAGAACAATGTAAATGTCTCTCTCACGGACTCTTTCGTTTGCTCTTCTCTGATATCTTCAGATGATAGCTGCAGATCTTTCAAGCCATAAAAATCTATCAGACTTTTTTTTAGGTAGGGGAGTATTGCAGCCAGGGAGGTGTAACACGACTGTTTTCCTGCAAGGTGTGGAGGGAGCCCCGTGTGCCTCAGATGATCCCGGGCTACTGTGGTGATTACAGCTTTGACATAAATAATCAAATTTGGTCTCTTTTGTGGTGGTGCTTTAGCCCCACGACCTATGGCCAGCCCCTGTCAATCATGCCCTAGCCATCAGATGGGCAGACGAACCCGAATCAGAGGGTGCGTCCGTAGGCAGAGACACTGAGTAGGGCATCACCTGTTCTTCCAGAAAGTTCGTCCTAGTGCAGTTGATGGTTGGAGGAGAAGCTGAACCCTCTTCTCCTGTTCCATGTTATTGGCTGTTAACAGTTGTATCCACCCCTTTGCTCCATTCCCATTTGCTATGTACCCTTGCCCCCCCTCCTTTTGCCCACCTTAAAACTCTCTGCACGAGAGCCCTCGGTGGAGAGTTTCCCTGGACCCTACATTTTCAATAAACCGTTGTTTGTTGGATCATCCCAGGACTCTCTATCCTTCTACTTCTTCGTCTCAGGGAGCTTGACAGCCTGCTTGCCAGGCACCTTTGTGGCAGGCTTCCCACAGCAGGAAGCAGCCCTGCCGACGAGAACCACCAGGAAGTTTAGAGCCTGGACAGTCCTTCCTCTCCCTGGCTGCTTTTCTCCTGCGAGTTAATGGGCTAACCGCAAGGGGTCAAGCGCTCACTCTTTTAAAAGGAGCCCCTGGTTCCTTCCCTGTGCAGGCTGTCTGGTTGTAAGGTCTGGATTGCTTCTGCTGATTAGGGCAATCTGAATTTTGTAATTTGGAAAGAATAGGAATAGCCTACCACTTTATTTAGCACACATCCCAATCCCTGCTGTATGTTTGCCTGCACTGGAAAGAAGGATATGATGATGTCATGTGTTAAACAGGAATGGTAAGGGATCTCACTTCTTTAGTTTTGGTTTTTTCTTTTTTTTTGAGACTAATATGGAAATTTTGATAGTTAGCTGCCTTTCTGGTACTTCAAGAACTTCCTTTTTCTGCTTTTCCTCTGACTTTTCCTCTCAGACTACGTAGTGTAGCATAGAAAGTTTAGTTGACTGCATTTAAAAAGTAGAGGAAATGCCAAGGTAAAATGTTTGTTTCAATGTGCCTCTTCTAGGAAAATAATGTTATCTATATATTAATAAAATAATTGCCTTAACAGTATTGAAAGGTTTTAAAACATGGTAGGTGTGTTTGGTATAACTTGTTCTTTCTCTCCCAGATGGTCACTGATGACATGTTTGATGTCTGATTGTAATTGAAGCTGGGAGGAGAGGCAAGGGGAAAAGGGGCAGATTGGAGATAAGGATAACAATCTCCTGTGCTGATATGCTTTGGCTCTCCTTCCCAAGAGGAAAGCCTGTGAATGTGTGGCATGCTGCCTGTCCCTTCACCTGCCTGCTCGCTAGGGAAAGTTCCTGAATGCTTCCTAGCAGGAGCCTGATAATTTCTATTTTGAAAATGGAGGAAGAGTATTTGAGTGGACGTGACTGGTGGGCTAAAAAAAAAATAGGCAAAAGAAATTTTTTTTCCTCAGTTGGAAAATGGCTTTGTGCATTGCAAACAGTGTGGTTAAGCGGTTCAGTACAGAAGGGAGAGGTTTGGGATTTTGCTGGAGGTAAGAGGCAGAGTGCACAGCTTTAATGGTGGGGGATCCATTGCTCATACTCCATGTGGCACAAGAAGGGTTGCCCCTGCTCAGCCCCCTCCCGCAGTGCTGCAGCAAGCCTTGCCTCCACTGGAAATAAATGGAGGAGTTCAGGGTGGGAGGATCGTCACCCCCATTTGCAAAGTTGGCTGCAGTATTTTTTTTCCTGTCATTAACTGTTGCGAATTTGAAAGGGCTGCTGGGTATTTCCTTCCCAGACATGGTAATGTTTAGTTGGCAAATGAAACAATCTTTTGTTTGGAAAGCTCTTTTGAGATGAAAGGCGTCAGCAAAGTTGTCGCTGTGTCTCCTGTGACTGCCTTGGTTGAGGAGCTGGACTGTGTGTTCTGAGTCTTTCTGATGAAGAGGCTTGAGTGCTTAGTCTGAGCCAATTTACTCATTCGTTAGCTCTTACTTTTTTGACTTTAATTGGCTTCCTACTGCATGTCAGATTGTGTTTTCCTTTGGCTGGCGGATGTGGAGGCGACCTGCTTCTCTGGGCTGCTACGAGAACATGTTTTCTTGTTAGACAGAGCTGTCTGGGGCAGGCTGGAGGAAGCACCTTGTGAAAGAGAGTGCTGAAGCACAAGTGTGCTCTTTGCAACAACAATACCTTCTCAGCCTCGTGGATGACTCCACAGGTTACTTTTCATCTTGTTCTTTCGTAAGTGATACATAGATGCAAAATGTGTATGGAAATGAAGCTCCTAGAAGACTTTCCACATGTCCCTAATGCAAGGGGAAATCCAAAACCAGCCGTTTCCTTGAGATTTGTAGCTTGTTGAGAGTTTAAACAGAGTATCTGTTCTGTAGATCCTGCACAATTTTGCTGCCTTGTTTTCTTGGTTTTCCTAAAAACGACAGGTTGCTATTTAATGTACTCGGATTGACTTCACAACCTATCTATTCAATCATCTGCTTTCCTTGTTCTCCTTTTTGGAAGGATTTAATTTAATGCCAGCAATGAGATGGTGCATCTGGATGGTGGGACAAATTTATGAACCACTGCTAGGGAAAAATACTAGCCCAAATCTGCCTTGGCTATGTCTGAGCTGTCTTGCCTCTGTCTTATTAATATGACAGACCCCAGTTTAATATTACTCTACCTTGAGCTATGCTTTGTCCATGTTTCTGGTGAAGTATTTAATGCATTCCCATGGGAGAATCCTCTAATCAAGTGCTTGATGAATACCCACTAGGGCTCTGTGGTTGCCTTACATTTGTGTGTTTCTGGCCCAGCCCTGCAAAAGGACCAGTGTTGCCTGTTACCTGTCTAATGAGCCCAAGGAGCACGTCCCGTGCCTTGTGTTTGTGTGCTGTCCTCCTTAGAGGGGCTCCATCACCTTTTGTTTTGGAATTTCCTTGCAATTTCATCTGGTGGTCTGGTAACTTAGTAAAAATAAAGTTTTATTTAGACAGTTAACCTTGTGCTTGGTCAAGTGTGATGTCCAACACTAACTCAGATCCAGTTATTGAGTTCTTACTAAATACCCATCTTTGGTGGGGTCACCGATACTGAAAAATACAGAATTGTCAAAGTTCTGTTGTTATCTGTCACTAGTGTTTACATTGTTTTGTCCTCCTCCATCTGCTTCATAGTTAAATGTGATTCAGATGAATTCATTAAGAACCTGTCACCTTATATTTACAGTGGGTGTCAAGTATATTTACATATTGGGTGTCATGAAAAATAAATGTTTCCAACAAATTTACAGAGTTTTAAGCTCTTGTATCGTGATTGCTCTGGGAAGGTGAGGGGTTGTACACAAGTAACACAGGGATATTTGTAAAATCTCCTCACTTATCTGCCAGAGTATCATGGAGCTCACCTTTTGCCAAGATCTGTGTCTGTAGCACTGCGTCTGTAGCTACTTCTGCCACAGTTACATGAAACGTTAATACCTAATGCACAGCAAAGAACATAACACCTTGTTTCGTCTCCAGGGATACTCTTGCTGCAGGACCAAAGGCAGAACCTTGAATTCACAGCCTGCTGGGTCACGTAGAAATGCAGCTCAGCCTTGGAGGGTCTGCCCTGTGCACGCTGCTCCTCACTTGTGGGGAGGGCACAGCAGCTGCTCTGCAGGAAGTTCTCATTCTCTTGGCGATGCTGCCTCTGCTCCTGCCTTACCAGAATCCTGATTTATCTTAGCAGTAACAAATGTTATTGTTTGGAAAGTATAAAATTCTGTTACAGCTCGTCCCTCTTCTTTCCTGTAGCCTGTCCCACTGCTTTCCTTCCAGCCCTGGGTTAAGCAGGAATTGCTTGTGGGACTGTGCTGTAGGGAGGGGGGTAGTCATGGCTTTACAGATCCGGTGAGGACTCCCTGGGCTCCTGTCTTTCCCTTTGGCTTGCCTTTTCATAGGAAGGTGCTAATCACCCCCTACCTTCATTTAGTGTCAAAGGGTCTTTAGTGACCTTGGAAGAAGAGAAACTGAGCTGTCGGTGTTAATCTCAAACACAAATGTGCAGCCCTTGCCACATTAGTCATGCCTTTGTCACCTCTAGATTGGATTAGTGCAGCGCAAGGTATGTAGGTCTGCAGCTGAAGACACATGCAGAACAGTGTTGTCTGCTTGTTTTAGTGTCACCAGAGAGTATTTTCTAGAGAGATGTCAGTGTCTGAAGAGTGCCCTCAGTCAGGATCCTGAGCTGACTTCTCACCGTGGTTTGCTGGAAGCTGGTTTGACTGTCAGGCTTTAAAGCTTACCTGCTGCTGTTACTGCTTTCCGTAAGAGGATAAGTTGAAGGATTGAATGCAACTTAAGACTTAGTGAGGAAGTATATCAGAGCCCTGTAGCTTACTTTATTTTTTGTTGATTGTTTTTCTGTATGGATGATTTTATGATTTTAGCGTGGTGCTTGGGTTAGGAGATGTGTCCTTGAAGACATCTGGCTGTGGAACAGTACATTGACAGCGGAGGTTTTCCTCTCCAGTGCACATGTGAACGGTGCAGAAAAGTCCAGCTTCCTTATTAGGACTAGTCAAACACTTGATCAGGTATATAATAACAGTCTTCTGGGAGGGATAGAAGGGGTAAGAGATTAACCCCAGCCTGCATTACAAATAAATTTAATGAAGTACTAATGTTGAATACAGGAGGTCATGGCAATGAGGAAATTGGACTATTATGACTGAGCCTGTACACGTGAACAGCCTGCAAAGTGAAGAGCATGGTAGGAGTTCTGAACTGGGGAGGTAAAGGCAGTGTCAGTCCTTGGTTCAACTGCTTGCTGAACTGTAACTGCAAATAAAAATACGCTTTTTCTCTTGCAGTTATGCTCAGTGTGTACAGTTGCTTGTGTAGCTTTTAAATGCCCACAGAAATCTTTTTCTTTAACACGTCCTTCTCCACACTGCTCTGGAGGGGACAAGCTGTGCTTTATAGCAGGTTCCCCAGTGGGGGGGTTCTGTTCACAAGACTCTTTCGCCCACACTTGGATGCCTATTGGCATGATGGGCCTAAGCCAGCAAGTGGGGCCCTAATCTACAGCAAGAAGATGTGCAGAGCGATGGGAGGGGAAGGCTCAGCAAATATATTGGTGTTCACGTCACTAGCTGGTGGCTTTCCCACTGAACTTGGTGAGTTGTAGCAGATGTGGATTGCTGTACTTTGTGTGGGGGGGGTTGTTTATTTAAATTTGGCTTTTCCTCTGCGGTATCTCAAATGAGCTTTTTGGTCCAATTGCTTTTGGTGTTGTTAGATGTCTACTTGGTTGTATCAAGATCTGTCTTTCAGTATTCTGGCTTCTGTTCTACCTGGCTGTAAAAATATTTTGCTATGGAAATGGAGGTGGTGGGATGCAGTAGTTTATGTTTGGAGCTGAGTTTAGGTAGTACTCATCTCTGAAGAGATTTCTCTGGTTGGAATTATGAATCAAAGCAGTTTGCTCTTTGGAGAAGTAAGGACCTGCCAAAATCCACGTGCAGCTGCTGGGGTTATTCTCTGGACTACAGAGCCAAATCAACCAGAAAAGTCCCTTGCTGTGTCTTTGCCAGGTCCTCTGGCTTGTTTAAGTGGTTCACACTTCTGCCTGGAGCATAATACACTGCTTTTGCCAGCCTTCTGCTGCTGTCCCTCTATCCCTCTGGTGGGACAGTCCCAGAAAACACAGTCTGAGCTCTGTGTGTTCCTCTGCTTTGGAGGGAGCCTGCTCTGCCATGCTACTGAGTTTTGGGCCTTCACCAAAGAGGAAACGTGTGCTAGAAACAGGTGTGGTTGCAGAAATCCACACAAGCAAACCCTGTCTGTTATAATCAGTTCTTCCTTTTAAATCAATTCTGAGGGCAGGGAATCTCACCTGTGTGAGAGAAGCCAGGACCCTTCAGGGCAGCTGTGACTATACTCATTTTTGGAGAACGTCAACTTAAAATTCTCATGACCCTCAATCTAGGGGAGAATTAATTCCCTACTTCAGACCCTCTAATGGTATCAGCAGAAGTCTTATAAAAATTCCTGATTAGATTATGCCCTCACTGTAGTGATGAAAACCACTTATGAAAGTTGTTTAAACATCTTACGTAGCACTTGCCTTGTAGAAGAGAAACTGTTATCCATTGGATCTATGGCTAATTCTCTTCTTCTTTTTTTTATCTCTTTACAATTTTCTCTCAGTCAATATTATGTTACCTCATGTGGTATTACATGAGCAGTGAAACAAAGATTGCCCACACTAAAAATGGTGTGTTTCGGGGCTCCTGCTTCAGTGAGATTAAATGTTAATGGGAAATACTGCTTTTACTAGTTCTTGCTTTCTGCAGGGTGGGATGCCTAACCTTGGCATATTTAATTTTTGCTTTTTTTCCTGGTTGAAGCCTATCCTTAACTGTGTGTTACTCTTTATTCTCCTGCCTAGCTTTCTGCAGCGGGCGCATTGTGAGAGTGCCCAAAGGTCCCCTCATTCGAGTGGTGGGCACGGAGGTGGCGATCCCTTGCAGCGTTAGTGACTATGACGGACCCAGTGAGCAGAACTTTGACTGGGAGTTCTCCCGGGAGGCTGACTTTGTGCGGATAGTGAGTACCTGGGATTCTACCTTCACCTCTGAGGAGTACCAAAAACGCGTGGGCCGTGGGGATATCAAACTGAGACGGAGCAGCAACGATGCTGTGGAACTTGTGATTAGGAACATCCAGCCAGCTGACCAAGGGAGATACAAATGTTCCACGCCCAGCACTGATGCCACCGTTCAGGGAAATTATGATGCAGAGGTCCAAGTGAAAGGTATTTCTGAAGAGTGAGGTGTGCTTTAAATTTGTTTTCGATATTGATTATATATGTACCCTTAAGAATGTTGACTTTCTGTTGTTTATGATCGTTATGATCTTTATTTGTTTTCTTCTTCTCATTCCTCTTTAATTCTCCTAAAGCCAGAATTGAAAATTGGGAGGGATGATCGCAAAGGCAAGTGAGGTGAAGAAGTGAAGAGAGGCTGTTTACTATAAACACCACTTTTCTTTTTTTTGTCTAGTAAATATGTAAATAAAACACTAAGTGGTGGGTTTTCTGAACATGTCTGCAAATATTTCATGTCCCTAAGCCTCTGGGTAGAGAAGCTAAGTTCAGGTAAAAACCACAGGCTCTCTTCTCTCTCAGTTTTAGTGTCATTTAGGGATCTTTCTGTATGAAGGAGGTAATCTTCCTTTTCTCGTTTAGCACGTTGATGGTACAGTCTTATCCTATCTTTGCTCCATCACTTAGCATTTTTCAGTGTTAAATTTGGACACTATTTCTTTTCCCATGTCTTACCTGTTACTCCCATGAATATCAAGATTAGTTTTGCATGGGAATAGTCAAAATGATGATGTTTGGATGAGAAACTAAAGTGAGTGGATGGATAAATGAATTCTTGTCTTGGCTTGTTTAAAGCAGAGCACTTCCTTTATTGCTTTTTCAGCTGAATTTCCTTCTTCCTGGAATATATTTATATGTGGAAGTAGGAATGATTGGCGAGATGTTGCTCTGTGGCGGTTTTATTGCCTCATATCTGAACAGATCACTGTGGGTGTTCTCTTCTTGATTCTGTTTTATGATGCTTGTATCTTTTGGGGTTTTTGTTTCCCCCCCAAATAGTGATTTCCGATGGCTTGTCTGTGAGCGGTTCCAAAGCTCGCTCCTTGACGTCTCTCCGGCTGTCTGAGGGCGACTCCTTCAAGCTGCACTGCTCAGCGATTACCACCTCACCGGAGCACACTCACCTGCACGTGACCTGGCAGATCAGGAGCGGATCCTCTTGGCAGGACATCCTATCTTTGACTCACGAGGGCAAATTCCAGCCGGGCCCCGGCTACGAGGAGCGCTACCGGAGTGGGGACATCCGCCTGGACACGGGGGCCAATGACACGTACCGGCTATCCGTGTCCCAGGCTTCCTCTGCGGATGGCGGGGCCTACAGGTGCCTCGTGAGCGAGTGGGTGAGAGGGTCGGATGGCTCATGGCAGAAGATCCAGGACAAGAGCGTGGAGATCGCCACTGTGTCCATCCAGAGGACCGGTGAGTGTTCCTGGTGGGCTGTGTCCAGACTCTGATGCTTTGGGGTAAGCTGAGCGAAGTGAGGGTGCTTTCCGGCAGAAACTAGAGTGCTGTTTTGGATAGCTGGCCTGTTTACGTCCTTGGCATCATTTTTCTAGCTTTATTTTGGGGAAAAGGGGGTTGATGGCATGGAAGGATTGCCTGGAACCTCTTAGATGTTTAGACTCAGATTTTATCTCATCCTTCATTCACTTCAGAGTGGTCATGGTTTTTATATTTCTTAAATAAACATTATATTTAACGCCTGGTCACCCAAAACCTTCCATCTGCTCTCTTATTAACATAGGGTTCCAGAATACCAAACAGCTGCACTTCCCCTGTGAAAGTGGCTTGTGATTCAGTGATAGATGTGAATCTTTTCTCTATGTTGTTTATTAAAACAGCATGGAAAGATCAAGAGAAAGGAGGAAGGCAGTGATAATTTAACAGGGCAAATTTTCCAATGATTTTTATCACTGGTCTGATCGCTCTGCTGTGTTGGCAGGGGTGTAGGACAGTAATGGTTCTGTTAAACACATCATTGCATGCTTGGCTAAGGAGACAAAAATACATGCAACGCTATGCTGAGGATATCCAGATATCCCTGCCCATCCAGATTTCAGGACTAGATGCACTAAGCACTTGATTGCATTAGCATTATCACTGCTGGCTGGAGGAGGGAGAGTGGGAGTGATGTATCTTATCACTCCATAGGTGGAAAAACAGGCAGTGATGGTCCCTCAGAAATATGAGATTATCATGGTATTTTAGAACTGTTCAGACAGGAAAGGTATCTTTTCATTTCTGTAATCCTTTAATCACTATAGGGAGAAGCCAAAAGTCTGGGGTTTTTTGATTGGCTCGTTTGGATGTAGTTTTAGTGTCTTGGTGGTACTTAGCCTGTGAAATTTGACAGGATCAATCTGCCCCCTCTTTTTCAGGGTGTCTGTTGCACAGCAAAGCTTGCAGGTGGTCTCTGCTGATGCAGAGACGCAGGACTTGCCTAATTAAGAGCTGTAATTCTCTATTTTGTCACACTTTTGCAGTATTTGGTTTAAGTAGGTGGGGTTTAATCAGTGGCTGAAAACAGCAGGAAGCTGGTCAGGACTAGTAGTGGTCCAGTTTTTTGATGTGGCTTGGGTGTGTGGTTTGTTTGTTGTGGAGGCTTTTGTTTGTTTTGTGGTTTGTTTTTCTTTGGGGTTTTTTGCCTTCATTTTAAGCTCAGTCATTAGCAGCACTGGCAATTTGTCAGGGGCATGAAGGCTTTTTTAAAGTTGTGCTAAAGGGGATAGGTTATTCTCCAGCAAAATGCTGTATACACATCCTGTAGAAGGACTGGAAGAGCGTCTTGTGCTGACATCTGTAATCTCTGCAGTTGCATGCTAAAATGAAGTTGAGATGTAAATGGTTATATGCCTGTGGGTAAACCCTCTCCAAGTCCCTCTATGTGCATATACTGCTAGATTTTGAATGCCCATCACTTTCATGGAGACAGAAGTGTTCCTTGGAGAAATGCTGCTCTTAACCTTGCAGGTGAGTCTTATTTTGTATTCTGGTATTAGTCTGTTAAATTAGCTAGGCTTTCCTACTGATTCCAATCCCATGATAAGACAGTGAGGCAGGTCCCAGGGAGGGATTCATCTGGACTTGGTTTCAGCACTCCGGTGGGGCCTGCTACCCTCTGTTCAGTCTGACTGCTATCTGTTATCCAGTGGTGAGGGGTGAGATGAGTATTGCTTGGTTTTACTGGCGATAGTTCTGACTACTCAGTTTGGCTCTAGCCTTTATATGTTGCCTCTCATTCCAGATGATAGTCTGAGGAAGTTTATGCAGATGGGGAACTATTATATAGTAGAACATGGTTTTACATAGAAGTCACTGATCTCAGCAGAGACACAGCTGCTGGTTTAAAGCAGGTATCTCTAGTCTTGCTCGTGCTGAGAAGAGCCACTGCTGCAGCAGCCCTGTTCACTGGCCTCAGTGGAGACTTTAAGAGCAGCTGCACTACACACTGTGGGAATGGTGCTGCACTGAGACCCAGATTTAACCTTTAGGCAGTGTAGAACAAGGGAATGAGCAGGTGAAGACACGTGGTAGCCAGGTCACTTGGTGAATGATTTGCACTGAGGTTTACAAATGTACACACACAGCACCCCTGGTTTGCTGCTCACCAGTAACTAAGGCCAGCTTTTCTTCTCCTGCTCTAGACACTGTGATTCCATGGTTTTCTTTTAACATTCTGTATCTGGTCCTGTTTGAATGCTGGCTATGACCATATATGATATGTATATTGAAAATATTCACTGGCTAGTGGTTGTTAAGTGTGTTTTGAGTGGCTGTTCGTGTTGCTTTAAAGTCCCCAGTGTGTGTTGTTCTGAGCAGTAAGTGGAGAAATCAGCAGTATAGGGAGTTACTGCTGCCTTCTGTTTGTTTCCATTTCATGTTTTTGCAGCACACCTGAGGTCAGTCAGGATTCCATCGTGTGGCCATGGCTACTTCTCATCTAAATCTGTTCGAGGAGCTCAAAAATGTCAGCAGAAACCATGTTGAGTTCCACTGTAGCTCCTAGTGATTTTTGTATCCCTCTGTCTTCTGAGAGATAGTCCCAAAACACTTTGACCCTCCTGTGAGATTGAAAAATCCTGTACACGTTTTCCTGCTGTGCAAAGGTGATCTGTGGTCAAGACAAAGCCTTCATGGACCAGTTGCTGTTGAGTCATAAAAATGCTGTTCTCCCTCCCTTTCTCCCCTCTGCCCTCATCACACATCCCTTGCTTGACTGATAATGTGTATTGCCCTTGTAATAGATCACTCGGCTCAATATCCAACAGGCATTTGAAGGTAGGGCTACTGAGCCTCTTCAGAAGCTCCCGTTACAGAATGTGAAGTCCTGGATAACTTAAAATGAACTATTTTTAGTAAAAGTAACAAATAAAAAAATATTTTTTGTTTGAATTTTTGTGTCTCTCTTTCCAAGCTCTAGATGTGGTCATCTCAACCAGCAATGTGTCTGTGACTGAAAGAGACTCCCTGGATCTTACATGCAACATCACAACAGACAGAAGTGGTATTTTCCAGACAGAGGTGATGTGGTATTTTTCTGCATCACCTGATGACACCTTGTCAGATGCTCAGCTCCTGCTGAGCATGGACCATGATTCTGTTGTCAGTTATTCAACTCTCATCAGCCTCAGCCACGTGGACAGGAACTCCTATCGCCTCTTGGTGCGTGATGTGGATGTGGAGGACTCTGGCTACTACTTCTGTGAAGCTGCCATCTGGGTGCCACTGCACAATGGGAGCTGGCATAAGGTGGTGGAGAGGACCTCGGCACCAGTCAGTGTGGTGGTGACAGCACTAGGTGAGCGATTCTGCTGTCAGACTTCATGGGCAATGTATCCCTCAATCCTTGGCTCCATCAGAAAACGGAGAAGACCTTGCAGAATCTCTTCTGCAAAGGTGTTTCTCTTGTTTGCATCTATTATCTATGTGTAGGCATCCCTCTTTCACATATAATATATATTTCTCTTTATGCAAGTATCCTTAGAAGTAAAGTTACCTGGGAGAAATACTAAACGTGAAACTCCAGTAAAATTTCTTAAAAAGCCTATTTTTTTACAGATTGGTCTAGGTATGTCAGCCTACCCAATCTGTTCCCTGGTTTATTCTTGGGGAGATAATAGCTTCAATTTAGAGGCAGTGAAATTCAGGATGTTGTTGCAGAATGGTGTAGGTAAAGTATCTGCACCTGCTAAAATTTACAAGGTATTGGTGGTGTTGGAGGCATGAATGAAGCTAGATGTGAACTGGCAGAGCTGTAGGGCTTGGTGCCTGTTCCCAGCTACGACTGGATACAAGCACCCAGGCCCAAACCCTTTCAATGTACCCTTTCAGATCCTCTTGTCGTGAGAAACTGGTGGTACTGTCCAGTTACAAAGGCACAGCTCCTCCAACATAAAAGTGCTGAATGAGGCCAGCATATAGAGAGCCTGTTTTTCAGCAATAAATAGCTGTGCCATGAGGTTAAATCCCATCGACAATGACTTTAAATGTTGCATTTTAGCATTGTGCCGAGCAGTTCAGCCGTGGCCGTCTCCAAGTACACTTGTAATGTGTACTATGAGTGCACAAGTGATTAATGTCTTCATTTCCTGTCCTCATTCAGCCATTCACATTTCACATTTGACTTTTGAGTGTTCCCTCCTTCCCCCACTTGTGTGCATGTGCAGTCGTGCACGTGTGTTCATGTATGTACAGATGCACTTGCACGCTCGTGTGCTCTCTTGTCATGCCTGTACCTGTGGGATTACTCCTTACTCTTTCCATTCCAATTTGGCATTATTTGGGAACAGGAGAGAATAAAATTACTTTTCAGCAGATGCAGATGCTTGGTTGCTAGGGAGAGGGAAAGCAGAATAAATTTTCGGCGTTTGAGGTTTTCAACTGCATCCAGAATTCACCAACTCCTCCTCCTTAATGGAAGTTAAGAGCTCCCAGAGTATTAAGTCGTTGAATTGTCAGTGAGGCTGTTCTTTGACAGCTGACAGAGTGGAGCAATGAGGTTTATCCAGCCAGCCTTTTATTCTTTCTAAATCCTCTGTTTGAGTGTCTGTCAGGGTGAAGCGCCTATCTGGAGTGGTGCTATCAAAGAGAAAACTCTCTTCTTAGGGTCCTTCCCCTGCCCGCAAATAAAACAAACCTGAAGCAATTTTCTAAGAACTCGAGATTCTTGCAGCTTTTCCCTTCTTGTGTCCCTGTCTAGAGAAGTGTATCTGCTTTCATATTCTGCTGCTGTGAAAATATTAGTTGGTCTTGAGTGCCTTCTTTTTGGGGGGAAGGGGAGGCAAAGGGGGAATGATAAGAGAGTTGCAGAGTGTGAGCAATATATCATGAGGCCCTGGAGTAAACTAGTCTTTTGTGAATGAGAAAGTGTAGCTGTAAGATCCATGGGGTCTTACACCAAAAGTGGATTTTGGCCATCATTAAAATAATCTGTGCTTTGGCTGTAGCAGAATTCTGTGCGTTTTCTTTTTATTTTGCGTTACTTACCCTGAAAACGTGCGAAAATCTCCACGTGCTCACTGGTAGTAGGTCCTACAGACTTTGTAAGCAGTGCTTTTATGATTTTGTGTTACTTAATGCCACAGAAACTCACCATCAGTATCACCAGGTTCTCTGGGGTCTGGTGAGTACTGATGCCCTTGTTCTTGCTCAGTGCAAGGACACTGCCTGCCTAACACTTACTGGTGAGAGATCTTTTCTGCAGGCAGCTTGTTTGCTACAGTTGTTTTTATCCTTTGCATCTCAAGTCCAAAAGTACATATGCACACAGAGTTTCCACAGCAGTTCTATTAAGATGCTTTATTATCTTGGCTTGTTGGTGAACTAAGCCTAAGTTTTAGCCTTGGATTGCCTTCCCTGTCCCAATTATAGCTTCGGTTAATTGTTTCTAGGAGGGCAAAATGCCAAGTAAAACATAAAGCAGGAAATAAATACAGAGCACTGAATACAGTTAGGCTGTAAAAGCCGTGTGATGAGTATTGGCCGAACAGTTGGGAAGCTGGTCATTTTTCTGAATTATAGTAGACAGCAAGACAAAAATATTCTAATACTAGTAAATAAATATGTATTTCCTTTGTGGTGTGAGGTTCTTGCTGTAATCTTTTTCCTTTACTATCTCTGTAGTTTGAGAGAAAATAGTCATGCAGCTCCCTTATCGCTTTTAGGCTTTGGGCAGCCAGCTATTTCAGATTTAAATACAACAGCCCCATTCTTAACCCGTGAAATTCAGGCACTGATTTTCCAGCCTGAGATATTCCAGCCTCACAGCTGTAGAGCACATACTTCTCTATTCAGACTGCGAAGCTTTTTCTGATCTACACATCTTCAGCTCTTATCCTACTTGGTGTTTATTGACCTAGGTAGTATTTAAATTGCTGACCAGTGAAATTTGCTGTGCTCAGCTCTTGGTGCTGCCTGTGGCCAGTGGTGTGTCCCCAGGTTTGGGTGTCTGGATGGGTGAAGTATTTCCTTTTTGAAGGGCTGTTTTTTAACATTCTTAACCTATTGTAGAAACACAATGGGATGGTTGAGTGTGGAAAAGAAGGCATTTCAGGATGGGAGATGGCCTCTTATCCTGGAGAGATATTGGGGAAATGGGATGTCTCTGGTCAGTCCAAAGCGGGAGAATAACCAGTGTCCTGCTGCAGGCTGCCCCAGGCATTTGGCAGGTGAAAAAGGTGGCTGGCTGGGTTGAAACTGAACCCACAGGTGGGTTATTGGGGTCAGGCCTAAAGGAGGGAATTATTTTGCTGAACAAGATCTTAGTCCTGATTTTTCTGAAGTGGTCTGACTAGACCTATGAAATGGAAAGTCTTGTTTGGAAATGCAGGCCTAGGGGTACCTGTGTCAGACTGGTGCAAGTCTGAGAACCAGAGTCCAAGTTCCAAGGTCTTGCAAGAAAAATGCATGTTGTAGCACTTGGCTTTTAGTTTGGAGGCAAAAACTGGATGTTAGAAGTTAGTGTCTCTTTTAATAAATTCTGGCATTTTCTCCCTTCTTGTAGCTTCTAACCCATTTCTTCCGTGTCTGCTCTCCTGCAGAGCCAGACTACGACGTGTTCCTGAACACCTCTAAAACACCCAAGTTTTCGGATGACCCCACAGAGCTCAGTTGCAGGATCACCAACGTGCAGGACACCGAAGCAAACATCCGCTTCACCGTTTCCTGGTACTACAGGCAGCACCTGCCCAGCGACGATGTGGCAGCAGAGGAGCTCCTGGCCTCGATGGATGCAGACTGGACTCTGCTGCCCGGGGACAGGGGCAGAGAGCGGATTCAGAATGGGGAAATAATCTTCTCTAAAAAGTCTGCTGACACCTTCAGTTTGAGAATCCAGTGGACTTCAGAGAGTGACAGAGGGGATTATTTCTGTGTCATCTCGGCGTGGAGCAGGCACCGCAACAACAGCTGGGTGAAGAGCAAAGATGTGACTTCTGCATCTGTCAACATTTTCTGGGCTACACAAGGTAGGAACTTTGCACCTGGGTGGCTGAGAATAGGCTTGTCAGCCAGAAGGCCTGCCTAATGGGCTTTGGAAGTGGGGTTCTGGGTTATGAAGATTTAAAAATACTAACAGCTTGTGTGAAGGCCTCTTATCTGTGGCAGGGAATAATTGCTTAACACCAGTTTTATGCAGCAGTTTGGAGTGGAAGTGCAAAGGAAGAGATTCCATCAAGCTACTGAGACTTCCAGGAGCTGGGCTGGAAGTGGCAGGGATGGCATCCAGTAGTGTTGCTGTGGTCATTGCCCACTTTCATGGCTTGGAGTATTTTGGTCTCTTTAGGATGCATCTTGCTGCTAACGACAGGGTGGTATTGAGGTGAAAAGAGGAATGTCACTTCATCATCTCTGTCTGACAGTTTGAGAGTTGTGGTTTTATTTTTGTCTTCTACAAGCCCATGTTTAGAAGGCAGTTCTGAGGAAGTTCATGGGCACAGTACTACCAGAGTATCAAAAAATAAGTGGGTAGCAGAACAAAATAATTCAGTGTTTTGCTTGGATCTTGACCTTTTTTAGGCAGAAGTGAACTAGCTCTAGTCAGTATTTAACTGATTTTGGGAGTATTTTTTAGAAGCTTAATAGTTACCTGAGTTGCTTAACTCTGGTTTAAAATGGGATCTGTGTTTCCTGGATGTCCTGTAATGTGATACTGTTTTGGCTCAGAGTGAAGTCATGCAAGAGGGTCTGTGGGAGAGCATCAGAAAGATTAGGATAACCTAGGATGTAATGTCTTTGGCAAAAATCTGTGCTTAGCTAAGCTGCATTTATCTTGATAGATTTGTTTAACAGTCTAGCTTAGGCATCCACAGGCAGAGAACTGTATTTCAGAGACAAGCAATTTGAAATAATTTTAAAGTTGTTTAGGGATAATCCCTGAACAGCAAATTGAAAATCTTCTGCTGTGATTCTGCTTCAGTGGAGAGAGAAGTGGTGGCCTGCTTGCTCAGTACTCCCTGCATCCCCAGACCAAGCGTGTGGTCCAGGGAAAGGTCATTTTTTTTTCTTTTTTTCCTGAAGCTGGCTTCTCCAGCAGGACTGAGAACTCTCATTAATGCTGAGTGTTGGTCACAATTAGTTCAGTGTTATGCCACAACACGGAGTGTGTGTATGTGCATGCGAGTGTAATGGATCGTCGCCTTCGGAGCAGCTACGGAGACCAGCTGGAGTTGAAAAGTCTCAGCCTGTGTTGACATTTCTGAGGGAAAACAAACCGTGACAGGTGTGAACATTCCCTTGTTTCTGGTTCTGTTCCAGAAACTCTGCTAATTTTGCAGCACAAATGTAAATGTTACAGTCCCCGTGCTGAAAAGTCGGTTTTGTTGGCAAAACCCGGGGCTGGGGGATTTCTTACGTGAAAGCAAGCTCTCCTACAAAAACCTTCTCCTCCTGAAAAAGAATGTTATATGTATATGACGTGGGGAGGGTGAAATATAGGTTTGATTTCCTCTTCTCTTTCACCCCCTAACTCCCCCTCCAGCAGAGCAGCCCCAGATGCCTCTCTCTGTGTGCCCTGTCCCCTGCCATACCCTATTCCTGTGAGCTCCAGACTCGGCTGGGAGCCCAGTGCTGTAGCCAGCAGCTATGAAGGAGTTAATCTGCTGCTGCCTGTGCTCTCTGACTGTTGTTTTGACAAGTATCTCTGGTGATTTGAGTCCCTAACTGCTCCCAGTGCTTATAAAAGCCAGCAGCCAGGCTCCCACGTGTTTGCCTAAGGAGAGAACAGAAATTTGCCTCTTCCCTGGATAGCTTATATAGAGACTTTTCTTCCATCTATTTCATTGCTTGCATCTTCTTTGTTGACTTTAGAGCAGTGCTTTGGGGGGAGGACTTTGGAGAAATCTCACTTTGAAAACGATTGTTCCGAGTTCTTGAGAAAGGAGAAATGGGTTTATATTGTGTCTGTGGGTCTCTCAGCAAAGAGGGGTGTTCAAAGCCTTCATTCAAAATGTAAACATCATGTAAAGATGTCAAAAATCCTTTTTTGTGCATTGTATAGTAAGTTGTGTGTTTGCCCATTTTACTTGGAGTTTTATTGTCTCTGTTTTCTGTTTTATTCTGTGGGGACCAATAATACTCACACATCTTTCTGCTTACTCAGCTTTGCAAACGCAGCCAATTGCTATCATAGATCACCATTGTTTTTGACATAGTCTGCCTGATATGTTTCTTCCCCCTTTCCACTTTCTCCCCTGCCAAGGTGACCAAGAAGGCATCTCTATCTCATCTCAGAAATTAAAAACATAAGTTGTATTATGTTTTGCTTGTTTAGAGTACAAATTCCAGTCAGTAAAAAGGGGTAAAGGAAGGGAGGAAACCTTTTTTGACTGGCTCTGTAAATCATTTTCAACCCAGAAAAAAGTTTGACATTCTAAAAGATAATTTTATTTATTTATTTGAATATGAGTACTGCCTACATTTAGAACACAGATACTGTTTGCAGTGGAATGTGGAATCAATGTTTTTTTCCTAAACCAGTGTTGTCAACTTTGGATCTGCATGGAGTACTTTGCAGAAGAGAACATTATCTTTTAATTGAAATTCCAAATCCCAAAGGTACTCTTATTTGGGGTTTTGTTAATACTCCTGTCTTTAATTTACAAAATAATTATATTTAACATCATGTTACTTGTCCTAAATGTTTGCCCAGGCCCTCCCATCACACTTAATTGGGAGCAAGGGTGTCTTAATCTCTCAGACAGTCCTGCAAATAGAGAGCAGATAATATTTCTGCCACCCACTTCTCTTATCATTGCTGATGTATCATAGACACGGTGTAGTACAGACACACAGTTCCTCCCTGGCAAAGAAATCCCCGTGGCACTAAGCTGCTGGGGGTATGTGCCAGTTTGGGTGTAGGAACAAGAGAGTGCCTGAAGTCAGGTGTGTGTTCATGTGTCAGGCTGTGGGGCAGGCTTTGGTGTGCCTGCTGTGCTTCCAGAGCTGCTGGGGCTGCAGTTGTACCTCGGGGTGTTGTACATCCACCTCCTACCCCGGCAGAGCTGTCACTGCCTTGATGTCTGCTGCATTCCCTGTACTTGCAGCCTCGTTAGTGCACCGGGGGGTGAAGGAGCCTTTGTGAACACTGAGATTCTTGTCAGCAGCCTCAAGTAGTGCCATGAGGCTCTGAGGTTGCTGTCAGCCCTGGCCATCATGCTGCTTTTCCAGCTGGAGTCAGAGGAGTGAGTGCAGGGAAGGTGTTGGCTGTTTTCTAGTCTCCTTGCCCGTGTAGCTGTTGGGCTTCTCCAGAAATTTGCCTGGCTTAGATTACGTGAAAACTGGTTTTGGTCACTACCCAGGGAGTGCTCTTGAAGCTGAGCACACACTTTGTGGTAGAGAGCAACAGGAGAATTGCAGGGTGGCCTAAACACTTGGACCGGCTAGTGATGGAAGGCAGAAGCTTGCACTGCCAGGCTCTAAAGTACAGTTTACTCAAATTTTATTTGGATCATTTGGCTAGGATTTCTTCTGTTGCTAGCTCTCTTGGAGTAGTGCCCAAGCTTTGAGTATGGTTTACTTAGGAACTCTTCCCCTGCCACTTTTCAGCATAAGCTGCAGATTGCAGACTCCTGTATGTGACCAGCCAGGGTGTGTTTTATTGTGCTTTTCATTCATGGAGCTTTTACAAGAAGGAGATGAGACTCCACGTGGGACTGCAGACATGTATGCAGAGAGGCAAGTGTGTGGAGGAGCGGTCAAGACAGACATTGCTTCCTTGGCAATTCCCAGAAGATTAGAAATGAGACCTTAGGCTGCAGTTCTTCGAAGAAAACGCTCATTTGACCTCTCTGGCTCATCTTATCCTGCAAGATCTGATGAGTAATTTCTGCTAACATAGGGATCATGGAGAAACTTTCCTTTCCCTCTTAATTTTCCATGCAGATTACTGTTATTTCTAAGATAAGTGCCAAATCTTTGGGCTGCCCTCTTTCTCATAATGTGCACTCTTCCACAGAGAGACAGCTACATGCTTTTCGAGGTGGGGGTGAAGGAGTGCTGATTACATTTCATCTGCTGCTACTGAAGGAGAACAATATTGGCACAGAACCAGAATGTTAAGAATGGTGACCCAGATTTTTCTAATTGATAGGATATGGGGCCTTTTTTTGTTGTTGTTTTCTTTGCTACATATGCAGGTCTCTAATATCATGGCACATACAGCAACATTCCTTTGTCTTTTTTTGACTTTGTTGCAGCAAGAAACATTCAGCACCTGTGTGTGATGGCTTCTGTGTCCCCTTCTCTATTCTGTTCTGGATTTCTTATGGTCTAACAGAAGAGGGGGTGCCTCTGTCTTGTGTGTTCATCCAAACTAAGGATCTTGGGGGGTTTTAGAGGTAGAAAAATGCTTTGAAAGGACTTTCATAAGAACATATCTCCTTCTTCTCTGTTCAGCATCCTAATCTCTAACCCTTTTGAACTCTACCACTCTTCTCCAGCTCAGTTGTTCTCTTCCACAAACTCTACCAATGGCATTTCTGCTCTTGTCCCACGCTACCACCACTCATTTCTCCTTTTTCTTCAGCAGAAGTACTTGGTAAATGCATTTGCTATCACTCTCAAATAGAAAACCAAGAAAGGATGTCTAGGAACAACTTGCTGGGGACAAGGCACTGCCCTTTGTGCTGCTGCCTGACCTGTGGCTCAGGGAGTAGTGGAAGTTGAGGTGTTTGAAGCCCAGGAAGTAGGGAGAGTTATCTCAGGTGTAGCTGAACTGCTCTGAACATGAGAGGATATTTAGTCTTAAGCACATCTACCAGAGACCAAATGTTAAATTTCCTTTTCCTGGTGTCTAGGACCCAGTGCTCTGATGTGAAGATCAACAACCTAAAGAACATCTAAATAAGGAGGGATTTTTGCCCAGAGCCGCCTCATATGGCCTAGAAAGTAACAATATGTGCCAGAAGAGTATAACTAGCTGTTTGTGCTTCTGCTTTTGGGACAAAATATAATTGCCTACTATATTCCTAAAATATGTCAAAAGCTGATCTGTGCTGGGCTCCTAAATACTGCAGCCTTATGAAGAGGGAAATATCAGAGTCTCATAGACACAGAATGAGGAAAAAAATGGATTTGAAGTCTGGAATCTGGTATCTGATGAGTGTTTTCACAAGGGAGAGGAGAATGTCTCTATACAAGTTCAATTGCGATTGTACCCTGAGTGCCTAAATATGCAACTCTTGCATTGTCACTTGCTTAGTGGGTGGAAGTGTGAGGGGGGTTTGGTGTGGAGTATCAAATAATTCTGTGCTCAGCTAGACCACTAGAAGCATCTCAGCCTTCACTGCTCCTGCTGTTTCTTCATATAGCTTTGTACTGTGATCTGCTTTATACAGTACTGATTTAAAGTTGTCATACCGGGTTTCTCATCTTGTGGGCTGTGTTTACTCATTGTGAAGACTGCTGCTTGAAGGCAAAACACTGCAAAATGTAATCTTGACAAGTATCTTGTTGCTCTTGTGGGGAGGACATAAATATTACTGCATTTAAGTTCAGTTTTGGGAAATGTGTTTCAATATCACCATTGCTTATTTCTCTTTTCCTGAGAAGTTTCAGCTTGCATAAAGGGGTTCTGTGTAGTTTTTTAACAGGTCTGCACTCTTATTTTTTATAAAGGAGGGAAGGGAGAATATGGTGCAGCAAAGTAAGTCCAGAGAGTTGGATTGGCTGTATTTTTGCAATACTGTTACTTTTATGTATTCTGCCCCAGCCCTCCCTTCCTTAGGAAGAACCTTGATGTACAGGGTGTCTTTTCATCACAATGCCAGGAAACTAGCAACTCCCTTTCCTTTTATCTGATTCTGATTTCAGTCACTCCTCATTTTCTCAGTTTCTCACTGTGAGCTTGTATTTTGTGTGTCTTGGAGCTGTGCTCCGAGATGTATAATTTTCCCAAACCCTGTAATTAAGGGATTCTTGGGATTGAGGAGCCAGCAGAGAATGGAGAACAAATGGCAGGGAACTAAGCAGTAAGTGTTGCTGGAATTCTTGATGTCAAATGGGCTGTTGGGAAATGTCAAGGCTTCTGGTAGGGTTGTATGCAAGTAAATGTATGAGAAGCAAGGGGAGGAAAGACTGACATGGAGGCAGAGCTGTGCCTAAATCTTTCAGCACAGATGTGTGTGTGTAGGGGGGGATGCCTGGAGTGGAGACTTCTGTTACCACCAGCTTTTGTCCTGTGTTTTCAGTTGAAGGTGTCTGGATTGCTGTTAGGGTGGATTTTCAAGGGAAATAAAAGATGCTACACTAAGTGCTGCCGATTCAGTGAGTGGCAGCTTTTGTCATTAGTCATGAGTATTTCAGCAGTGCCCTTGTTACCCCGTCACTGAGGACGCTCCTCCAGATCCAGTATGAAACTGGGACTCTGAATCTTGTCTAATATCTTTACTCTTGAATAAAACAATCCTGGGGATCCTGTCTTGTTACAACCTGTGTATTCTATTATCTGTTCAGTATTTGGTGTTTGTTTGAATTTGTGCATCTTGACCCAAACTGCTGTGTACTTGTGTGTGTACGCACTGTTGAGTAGCATTCTAGGCTGTCCATGTGTTTAGATAAATGTGCTGGGATTTGTTCCTCTAGAAAAGGAACTCTGCCTGTCTGTTATCTTCTGGGTTGAAAGGTGCTGCAGAAATACCCGTACCCATTTGTTAACCCTCTCTTGCTGCTTATTTCCTTCCCTCTTCAGATTACACGCTTACAGTGGAGGCGGTGAAATTGAAGCCATTCTTTGTAGCAGGCCACACCTTCGAGATGACGTGCAAGGTGTCCTCCAAAAACATCAAGACGCCGCGCTATTCCGTCCTCATCACGGCTGAGAAGCCCTTCACAGATCAGTCGAATCCCAACGGAACCACGCGCATCATCTCCTTGAACCAGGATTCAGTCGTGCGGCTGGAGGACTGGACGGACCAGACCCGCGTGGACGGGGTGGTCCTGGAGAAGGTCCAGGAAAACGAGTTCCGCTACAGGATGTATCAGACCCAGATCTCTGATGCTGGGCTGTATCGCTGCGTGGTGACCGCCTGGTCTCCAGGTGGTGGTGGCATGTGGCGTGAAGCAGTGAATGGCTTATCGAACCCAATCCAGATAGACTTCCAGACATCAGGTTGGTACAGAACCTGGCAGCTGTGTGTCTGAGCCAGAGAGGGAGAGAATTCTGTGATGCTTTCCCATTGATTTCCCTGTGTCTCAGAAATACCTACTCTTTGGAACAAATGGTATGATGGCTGAGAGCTATGCTTGTCTCCTTTGGTGGTACTTGTGTCCTTTGTGCTATTGATTGTTTACAGAAAGATGTTTAATGAATTGGGTGTAATCATAACCCCTGGGTTTTTCTCTACTAATGCAGCTTTTATGGTCCTGCAGGCTCAGAGCTGGTTCTCAGTATGGAGCAACTGCTGCTGCATTTGCCAGCTGTATCACTAAATTGTTAGTAGTGGCTGGTCTGGAAGAGCATTAATATAAACTGGATTTCTGTTCCAAAACAGACTCTATTAGCATAGCATTAAATTCCCCGAGCACACCTCGCTGTTGATGGAATTGCAGAAAATGGTCAGGTCAGGGTAATATTTCAGCCATCTCAGTAAGTGCATCCTGCCACTGTGAGACCTTAGGGTGGTCCCTCGTGGCTGAACTACAAAGCTCCACAAATTGGGATGAATTTCAGTACCCAGAAGGACATCCTCTTCCTCAATTGCTTGCTGAAACCCTTACCTTCAGCCTAACAAAGCCTGCCTGTTGAGATTTTTCTACAGAAACATGCCTGTCCTGAGGGGACAGGGGGAGGGAGAGATGGACAGCACTGATTTGGATCATCAGAGATGCATGTTAACCCTGACTAAGAAACCAGCAAGAATGAAATCTGCCCTAAACCCCACCCTTCCCCTCCCAAGTTCTTATGTGGAGGCTTTCCGGCACAAAAGTGGTGGTTGGTGCCTCTGCCAACATTGCTTGTCTTGTGTCACTTTGAACTTCCATCCAAAAAGTTTGTTGGGGTGCTACTGATACCCAGGGTTCAGAGAGAAATCTGCGAGCAATGCGAGGGAGGGAAGCGTGCGTGTTGTAGTCTTGACTTCTTTTTGCTGTCAGCCTCTCCTCCCAGCCCCTTCACCCAGATAGGGTTTCTGGAGCGTGGAGTGGAGAAAGGGAGGCAGCATGTAGAAGTGCCCCAGGAATGTGTGAATTCCAGTAGCAGGGCTGGAGCAGGGGGAGGGATGGTCCTGAAGCTCTGTCAGCCTTTCGTTCTTCATAAAAGAATGAAGAAAGAAATGAGATCCCAGGCACAATTTGCTGGAGTGCTATTTCCCAGAATAATCTTGGCATGTAGCAAAATCTGTCTTGAAATACCTGCAATTTTCTTTAATTGATGGATGAACTTTGTGTCCTTCAGTTGTTACTCAGATATCCCTGCTGGATATTCACCTCTGGGCATGATGAGAACATGTGATGAGCACAGTTAGAATGGACTCACTGAGGAATTATTATTTGGGAAATCATCTGGAATTAAGTATACAAGACAGAAGATGTTTTGTGGGTGTGTTACTTTGGTTTTGTTTGCTGAAGCCTCCTGTCTTTGATGCAAACTGAGTCAGGGAGCCAGAGGTAAATGGCAAAGTTGTAGAACAGCTATGAAAGCAGAGCTCAGATATCACACCCTTCTCTTGCATCCTGTGGCACAAGCAGCTGTCAAACTTGTTCTTCAGAAAAAATAAGTTGGTGCCAGAATTTCCCAAATGGCCATGGTGAAAAGCAGAACTGCTGAGGGAGCTGGTTGTTTCTAGGGAGAATTTCCCCAAAATTGGAGGGAAGATACTAACAGGAAAGGTGCAGGGAAAAAAAGAGGGGCATGCAGCTTTCCAGGCAGCTGGAAAAAAAAAGCTGGGGAGCACCAGTGTGCTAAATCCTGAGTTAAAGGGAGGTGGGGTGTGGTATCTTAGGAGTGTTTGTCCCTGATAGGAAAACTGTTAAAGAGTCAATTGCACTGATTTCTCAAAGTGTAACAGAAAGACAACTTTTCTATAACTGCTGGAGGGAATGTAATACAGCAGTGTAATTTTGAAAAATAGGATGTATTCCAGTCTCCTCCTTACTTTGAAGTCTCGGGCTTGGACAGCATTTTCAGCGTGCATCTTGGCTGGTGGAGTGGAGCAGGGATCAATACGGAAGCAGCATTTTTCAGCAAAAGGAAGCCCTTAAAGGGTTTTATGTGAAGCTTTTAGTCCTAGGAGGAATTTCTTTCTCAGTTATTTTTATTGATTCCCCCTTTGATGGGGGATGGTGAGGCTTGCTGGGACTGGAAATCCTTCTTTCCAGTTTGACTCTCTCCCAGATCTCTCCGAGTTGAGTGATGTTTCAAAGAGGGGTTTTTAGCGTGCGTACACATTGTGCAATGTGATCTCTCTGAATGGCAGGGGCCTGTGGGCTTTTCATATATGAGCTGGGGACTGCACACGTGAAACTTCAGTGTTTCCTGCCACAATAGGCTTGAAATGTGGCAGTGCTCTGAAATGTTTTTCTGTGAACATCTGTGGAAAATGTCTTGCTCAGATTCTTTCCATTCAAGGCAGAACTTGCTGGCTGCAAGCAGAGATCTCCTCTCTTCTTTCTCCACTTGCTGTTGCAGAGGGAGGTATTTATTCCATTTGGTTAATGATCTGAAATGTTAATGTAAAGGCATTTGTTTGAAACACCCTGAACCAAAAAAAAGGAAATGTGGATTTTGTCCACTGGACCATATGAACTGGAAGTGAGGGTGGGGCAGTGTGGTGAGGAGGAGCCTATTAGGTCATTAGTTTTAAATATTCAATCAATGGCAGATTGTTCTCTGCTGGATATATTTTAAGACCAGAGAGGATCTTGTGAATCCTCTGGTATGACCTCATGGGTAACATGGATCGCTAGACCAGTTTCATAAAACGAATGTCTTTTGTATGTCCAGCTGCTGTAAGCAAAATAAGCTTATATGAGGGGCAGGGGAAGCTGTCCCGTATGAAGAATTTAATATTCCTCAGTGCTTTTTTTTTTGTTTGTTTTGTTTTTCTCACTGTAGGACAGAGAGTTTCTGCCATGTCTTTTATAAAGGTTGCCCAGTGATGTGAGGAACAAGAGCAGCTGCCAGTGCCTGTTTTGAAATGTTCTCTTAATTTCATTGCACTGTTTCTACTCCAATGCATCCTCTCTCCTCCCGAGCTATTGGTTGATGGGTGTGTACACAGCCTTTCTTTCAGCCTGGAACACACCTGTCTTCTGTCCCTTGCTGCTCTTCTCAAGCCACTGTAGGAAGACAGCTTCATGAACTCTGCTTTGGCACTTGTCCTTTAATTTTCAAACCCTTTTACTGTGAACTGGGCAACCCAGGTTAGTGTTTAGAATGTCTTTGCCCACGACACACTCACAGGGATTTCCACAGAACTGGCTTGTTTTCCTTTCCCTTGAAGGAAGCGGGAAGCTTTTAATCTTATGTTGAGAAGTGTATTATGAGAGAGACACCCATTTGGAGCTTGGCTGTGCTCTGAGCTGTCTCTGTGTCATTCAGCAGAGGGTAGAAAGTTCTGGAGAGGCAAAAATAAAAGAGAACTTGTAAGGGAAATATCTCAATGAAATCTTCAACTCTGGATTACATCTGCATGTGAGCTCATTGCACAGCAATGTATTATCATTCATTTTGGAAGAAGCTGAGAAAAACCAAGAGCTGCTGAAATACGAGCTGAGTATTGATGTTGAACTTGCAATTAAAATGAAATTATGCCCTGCAATGACCCTGAGAGATAATTTCAAGAAGGGCGAATAGAAAGATTCTTAAAGGAAAGAAAGCTTAATCACGGAAATGAATGAAAAGCAAGGCAGCAGAAAGTCTTTGGCAAGAAAGGCTGGTATTTTCCAGCCACTGTTAATGGGCAGGAACGTGCTTTGTCATTGTGTGCCTTTGTGCCTGTGTGCGTTAATTTGTAGCTGGAAGTAGAAACCACAGACTTAACTACTGAGGGCTTCTTCCAGTAACAGCTATTATGGGGCTTGGGGTAAAACTTGTAAGGGAACAGCTTCACGAAGAAGCAGGGAAAGGGCAGGGGTCTGGAAAAGTGAAGGTGAAGAAACTTATTATCTGGAGAAAGGCAGGTCATGGAATTCTCAGTTGACGAGTGAATGATTTGGTGCCAGGGCAGAGATGAGTAATCTTTTGGATGATGCAGAACTCGTGGGTTCCATCAGTTGTTTTCCCTGCTGCGGCCTGTGGTGCTGTCTGATTGCAAGCAGGGAAGCTGTGTGCAGGAATTCCAGCCCCCCATGTCAGTAATGGACTGGGCACGGGCTTTGTGCGGGGAACAGTCTGCCCTGGGTCTCTGTTGTCATCAGGTTACTTGACCTTTCTCTTCTCTTCTTGGCTGGGAAATAAAGGTAGCTCGTGTCTATGGGGAGACTATACCTTATTTCTGCAGAGAAGTACAGGGTAAAATGATAATCAAAGAAGACAAAACATCTCCTAGGACCCTAGATAATTAGGACCTCTTCTGTTACAGAACTGGATTTTAACTGGCTCTTGGTTATTCTCTTTCCTTTTCCCATTTTTCTTGCAGATTTAAAGTGTTTGGATTACTAAGCAGGGAATGAAAGTAGGAAGAATGGTAATCAGGTAAAGAGGGCTCAGAATTTTTCTCCAATTTGTAAATCCTTAAGTTGAGTAAATTAACTCGATCAACTTGAACTCCTCCTTTCCACCCTGCAGCCCCTTCAGTGTAAATCTGATGGAGTACAAAGTAATATATTTTTGTTCATCTTACAAACTTTTTCCTTTCATTTTTTGTATGTAAAAGAATTAGCATAGCACTTTTTAGCTGAAAACTGTATCACTGTAGGGTCTGGCTCGTGGAGTTACCTTCCTGGTGAATCAAGAGTTTGAGCATTGAGATCTAACATAAAAGGGAACATTCAGAGAAAATGACACTGAGTAAGTCCCAATTCTGGAACCTGGTTTCTCTTTAAGCACATCTGGGTTTGTACTAGTAAACTTCTAACCTCAATTTCTTCACTTTCTGTTTAAAGTTGTGTAGTTTTTTTCAAGTGTTTGGGAATTAAGAAATGCTCTGGAAATTCTTATTACCCTGACTGCAGATGCTTTTTAATATAAAATTGTTACTGCTTTACTAAAGAAAACTTCTTTTAGGGGTTGTATCTAAGCTTACATAAGGCCTTACTTACAGTGAGGAACAGATATTTTGGCTTATTTTAAATCAAAGGTCTCCGCAGAATATGGCAATTTATGATGCTTAGCTCTTAGAACTGGGAATGCTGGTTTGTTTTGTAAATCTGTGCTCTTTAGCTTCCAAATTATCTGAGGGAATGACACTTATCTTCAAATCTGAAGTTACTAAAATCCAGTTATTTCTCAGCCTTCAAGCTCATGAATAGCTTTTCAGCATTTAACTTTGCTTTGTTTTTGATGAGTTTTACAGGTCATGCTTGATCTGTCAGCCCTGCAATTGAAACTAGACTCTGGTTTTGTTTATTCTCCCGAGTGACCAGTAGGTGCCAATAACAGTATTTCAAACTGTTAAATGCAGGTGGCAAGGTGGCCAAAGCCAGATCATCTGTTACCTGCAGAGTTCTATTTTTCTCGGTGTTAATGTAGCATGAACTCATCTCTCATTGAAGGAGAGACTTCCTGTCACCTCCCCAACCCTTCCTGTGACACTGTATGTGCTTGAGCGTGACGATGCTGAGACCCTGAGCCAGTGTCATCAGTGTCTGCTGGGAGTTGCCTCTTTTACCACGTGCCTGTATCTGTAACCTTGGCCATGAGGTGTTTGGCCTTATTTTGTGTGGGGTTTTTCTTGTTTGTTTTGTCTTGGCGGGCAAAATCTTAAAATACTTGGGGTTTGTGTGCTAAGTCTTGCTTGGTGTGGTCCAGATCCAGGGCCTCTTGAGCACTGGGTGGGAGAACGGGGCACTCAGAGAGCCTCCTGCCTTTTCAGGTTTTGTAACAGGGGCAATAAATCTCTGAAGGTGCTTTATTCTGTCCTTTCATGCCTGAGGGCAGCCTGAGGCCCGGGGCATGCGTCATGTGGGCAGAAGGTCTGAGATACACCCAAAGAAGACATATAACCCTAGAAAGCTGCAGCCACACAGTTTTCAAGACTGAACTGAGAAACTTTCACTGTAATTAAACTTGCTTGGGTTTAAAAAAAAATAATAAAATATTGTTTTCGCTCTTCAGCTGGAGAGGGAAGAGCACAACCTCTGACACATCTCTTGACTCTTTGTTGATATCCAGTTCTAGCACAGGACAGTGATTTCTGCCTGGAGGCAGAGATGGTAATTTGCAGGAGATGTTACCTGCTAGGGAAATAACTAAAGGGAAAGAACTGTTTGTGCCTTACCGAGGGGAAGCACAATCCTGAAATGCCAATGCAGCTGATGCATTGGAGCCTTCCTGCCCAGGAAGCTTTGGCTCTTCATGGGGGAGGCCGGGTGGAGATGTGCTTGGTGACCCAAACTGAGGAGTGTGCTGGGAGTGCTGCATTTCCATGATCCATGGCCTTTCCTGGCTGAGTGACCAACCGAGCTCAGCTTTTCCCCCTGTGACATCCAGTGGCCAGGAGTGCTCTGATCCTGCTCCATATTAGCGGTTTGTTGGTGTTCCAGGCTTTGAGGGCAGTGTCTGTTCAATGCAGGCGGTACCTGGACTTTCAGCCTAGAAATAAGGCCTGAAAAATCCCGTGTACCCCCTGTCTTTCCTTGTTTAACCTGCCAGGGCAGGAGTAGGGTAGCCCATCCTCAGCCCAATGAAGTTGGAGTCATACAGTTCATCTCTCTTGCTCAAGCCCTCCCAGCATCCAGCCTGTTTGCCGGAGTAGGGCATGTCCTGTATTCCTGACATGATGTCACCTCACTTGCTGCAGGATAGGCTTAGGATAGACTCTGAGCTATGGACGGTGTCAGGATTATTATGGTACTGTTCTGCCTTTGATCAGTGCAGCAGAGGGAATGTGCTGGGAATGCAGGGATATTCCTAGCAGATTTTGACAGTCTCTTTGTTTCTTTTCTTTGACAGTTCACACACAGCTTGAGACTTTTCTGCTTTATAGTTGGCTGGAGTGCCCTGGTCCATGCTGCCTTTAATCCCCTAGGACCTTGAACTTCTGTTTGCACAACTCCAAACAAAAGGATGGAAAATGCCTTGTTTTATCTGAAGACAAATAATCAAATAGGCTGCAAGGGGAATATAGTTTGGCGTGTGTGTGTGGGAATGCCAGGAAACAAATTGAATTCACACAAACCAGTTTAGATAGATGCTGAGGAAGCAATCAGATTAATCTCCCTTCATTTCCTAGGAGAAGGATCCCATCATCCTGAGCTTAAGTTAGGGCTGCAGCCTGCTTGTGCAGTCACTACCTGAGCAGCTGATCTCAGTATTCTGGATCTCTTATTTCCTTAACTGTGTTCTAGCATAAATATGTAGGAGTCTTGGTTGGTAATCCATGTGTAACCTCTATTCCATCTCTACCACCCTTTTATCCTTGCTTGGTGGGGTAATTTGAAGTGCTAATTTTGAGAGAGATCTTCTAGTGTCAAAATGGATGCCAAACTCTCAGATTATATGTCTGCATACAAAAATTTTTGTGTACATAAATACAGTTGCTCCCAGGACAGAGGAGAGGGCTGGTGGAAGTTGTGGGGAGGGATTTTGAAAGCTAGAGAAGTAACTACTGCATTGTAGTTGGAATGAATTTCTCAGCATGCTGTGTATTATCTGTTGACCAAAACAAGCCAGGCCCTTGTAGTGTAGAAAGGCTGCACCAAAAATTATAGCTCTAGCTTCATGATACATCCAAGTTTCTTTCCAGAACCTCAGTTTGGGAATGATGTGCTAAGTGTGTGCCATGTGGTGAGCTATCAGTGTAGCTTTCCACAGAAACCTGTTGAGAGGGCAAGGCACAAGTGGGTTGTTTTGGATGACTTCCTGAAGTGTTCTTCATTAAAAGCATTTTTTGCCTCTGATCTTCAGTGGATTTGAAATGTAGGGTTCTTGTACTAAAAGAGTAGCAGGTAAGAGTGGAGGAGAGCAAATAAACAGCTTTTCTTTCCTCCCAAGCCACCCTCCTCTGCTTGTGGTTGCTGCTACTGTGCCAGAAGTAGGTGAGCCAGGTAATAATGGGAGTCTAGGGAGTGTAAAAAGGATTACTTCTTAATCTGAGTCCCAAGTTTCCTCTTGGGTTCCCTGGCTCTTTCCCCCAAAGTCATCCTGGGGATCAGCTTTCCTTCTACTCATCTCCTTCACCTTGTTTAGTAGAGAAATCACAGAGGTGTTTTGGTACATTCTTCAGTTTCTGCCCTGTGAAATAGAGAGTATTAACAATGCTGGCATATCTAAGGAGTTGTGATTTTGTTACTTTTGCACCAGAGATGCAGCTGTTTTCAAAATTTGGGGAAGTTTTGATTTTTATGCTTATGTATGTCAGAAGTCAAAACATCACAGTGTTGTCGTGGCATCTGAGTATTTCAAAACAGCCTGATGGTTTTCATTGATATCATCACCACTTTGCAACTGAAGGAGTTACTGCACCCTCGGGCTTTGAGACATCTACAGAAGAAGCTATCTGTGGCAGAGCCTGAAGGAAAACCCACAGAAAAGTATTATCAGATGCACCACTTGTATTGTCTGTTCCAGTTCCACTGTAGAATCACTGGTATTGTTAAGATACTGTTTTGCTTTAACTTGAATTCCTGTTGACAGTCTCAACAAAAAGACCCATTCTGGATTAGTCTGAAGACCTGAACTCTCATGCTCTTAAAGGAGTCACCAGTGGAAGACCAGCTCCTTTTGTGCTGGAGAGTAGGAGGCAGATTTGGGCAGCAGCCTCTGTGTTGGGCGAAAGGTCTGATGGTTTGGGTACTTTGTCTTAGTACAGATTTAAATGGCTAAAAATGAAAAGCTATTTTACAAAAAACTTAAATGGTTGCTTATCCCTGCTTCAGGGCTCTGTCTCCACAAACTAGGAGAGAGTACTTAAAAAATGTGCCAGGAATGTGTTGGACAGTGAAGTAAAGCCTGTCATGAATAATTGTGGTTACTCTTTTCTAGGTCCGGTGTTCAACGTCTCAGTGCATTCTGACAGCCCCACGATTTACCAGGGTGAGGTGGCAGATTTGCTGTGCATCGTCACAACGGAAGGAATGCCACTTGAGCCAGGTATTTCAGCAAAATTATTTCACTTGCAACTCATTTGCCTTCAGAAGTTACATCCCTATGTCCTTTGAGGCTGGAGAGTTGAGAACCAAAAATTCTGTAGAGCTAGACAAAAACAGGAGAGTGTGCTTGCTTTACACAGCTCAATTTAAAGCAAGTTTTTTTTTCATTTCACCTTCTGAGGGGAGAGAGGAATAAGTTCGTTACTGTTAGCTCTCCCTCTGCTGTCCCCACCAAGTGACCCCGCTGCAGACAATCTAAACCCAAACCGCTAGCTGGGCCATGTTCTTCATGTTCCCTTTAATTCGAAAGGAGGTCCATTGACTAAACCATTTAGGAGAAAATGGTCATCTGTAAAGAAATCTTAGTCACCTGGCCAGTCAGCTTCACATGTCAGAGTGAATTTAAGGCTAAGGTAAATCTAAATATCATAATAATTGACTGCTGCAGCCTAAATGCCAAAATGAATGTTCATTGCCTTCAGAGTTGAGCATCCTTTTTCATGTGGAAGAAAGAAATACAATACCTAGTTCCTGGGAAAAGGGTAGCAGATGCTTTAAAAGCAAATTTTTATGGAGAGCTAAAAACTTCAGAGAATTGCTCAAAACCTAGCTGCTTGCCAAGCATTGTCTGAGCTGCTTTTCAGCAAAATGCTGTGAGAGTAACTCTCTTTCTTATACCCAAAATTTGTGTTTGGAGTGAGTTTAGTCATTATGTATATGAATATAAACATCTTTTTAAAATAAATCTACAAATATATATGTAAATATAAATATATGTGAATATATCTAAATATAAAGTTGTCATGATTCATGCCAAACTTAAAAGCATACACATAAACCACTACAAAAGAGGTGCTGTGCAGAAAATATTACTTATGATGTAGTAGCTGATGAGATGAAGTACCAGGCTTAGTAAAGGCCCATCACTTTGAAATTACAAGACGTCTGTTCTACATTAAATCTGAGCGTGGCAGGGAAGCAATTTGCTAGATTACAGTCGTGTGCTGCCTGTGAAAAAATGATAGAAGTCTGTAGATTGTATTATTGAAATGCTTGGTAGGGAGGAAAAGCTGAGTAAACTTTATTGCTGTCAAAAGAGCCATAGCCTGGGATATTGGGCACAGCAAGCAGTGATGTGTGCCTGTGCATCTACCTCAGCCTGTCCTGTGGCTTCTGCTCAGCAGGAAGCCTCTTCGAAGTTGAGGTGTGCTCGAGCTCTTACAGGTATTTGTTGTGAGGCAGCTGCCTTCCTTTCCAAAGCAATAATTGCTGACAGGCAGCAGCTGCTGCTTCTGCTGGTGTTCAACAGCCTAAATAAGCTTGGCGTTGCCTTGCAAAAGAGGCCTCAGCATCCCTGACTCTCTTGAAACTTGAAAACTGGAACACAACAAGTTCCACCTGAATATGAGGAGGAGCTTCTTTACTGTGAGGGTGACCACACACTGTAACAGGTTGTCCAGAGATGTTGTGGAGGCTCCTTCTCTGGAGGGATTCAAAAGCCCTCTGGATGCAATCCTGTGCCATGTGCTCTAGGATAACCCTTGAGCAGGGAGGTTGGACCAGATGGCCTCCAGTGGTCCCTTCCAGCCTTACCCATTCTGTGAAAAGAGGCCACTTAGAAGCAGTGGGGCTCTCCTGTCAGTGCTTCGCTGCAGTTAGGTTTGGGATGTATTTGTGTGTTTGGTGCCTTGAGACTGGGAGGAACATGGACAGTATAAAGATAATCAAAAAGGTCGAAGTAAAAAGATGTTGACTTTGAGGAGATGCTCATCAGCACAGTTAAGTTTTAACTTGGCAACCTCACAAGGGTTTGTGGGTGTCTCTGGACTTGATAGATTATCCCTGGAGCTGGAGATGATGCTGTTTCCAGTGGTCATGGGCAACCAGAGCAGAGTCTTAAATGTCAGCACTGTAATCTGTTCCATAGCTGGGTAATGTCATGTTGGACATGGCAGACCTCTGTGGTGGTTTTTATCTTGTTTATTTCGTGTTGGTGGTTTGTTCAGGTTTTTTTTTTTTTTCCTTTTCAGTCTGTAATGGGGCAGATGAGGCACAGACAACAAATACACCTAGAACAGAGTCAAGTGTGGCATTGTGGCAGGCTTTGAGGGGACTTTCTAGTCCACACTCTGAGCCTCTGGTTGCTGGATGAGCAGGATTTGGGGCCTAACCAGCCCAGTCATGCTGTGTGATGAAATCCCATGGGCCTGAGAATCTGGTCTGTTTCCAGTCCTTGCTGGTCCTCTGGATGAGACTGGCAGAAGAGCTGCAGGGAACAGCTGGAATTTATGCAGGGTGTGCAGACTTCCCTCATCCATCTGCCTTCTTGGCCTTGGGAGCTGGAGGGGACTAATGGAGCAGGTTAGGGGAAGTGCTTATGGGGTTGTGTGGTAGCAAACAGATGTAGTTCCTCACTAGTAACTTTATTCCTCTGTATCCCATCTCTGATCTGTCTTTATGCTGAGTCAGTATCACAATTTAATTCCCAACTGGAATGGAGGACTTGCTTTTTAAATTAGTGCCAAATGTTAGACAGACTGTGAAAATAACAGGGCTGTCTCATCCCACTGGGGACATGAAGCATGCTGTTAGGGAAAGCCCACACCTGGCAATCAGAGGAACAGGGCAAGAGTTGCCAGCATCTTCTGGAAGAAAACAGATGACTGCAGTACAGACATGGTCATTCCATTTGGGAACGTGATGAGAAAGGAGAAAAGAGCAAATGCATTTAACTTCCTTGTGAGGGGCGTGGTGGCTTTCAAGGCCATCTGTACTTCTTGTGTCAGACGTGCTGCAGGGCTGTGGTGTGAGATCTCTTGTGAGCAAAGGAGGACCAGGCTGTTTCATAAGATGTCCTGTTAAATGCACATCCTCTGAACACATTTGGTATGCCAGCCAGCTCTGCTCTTGTGCACACAGACACTCAACTTTGCAAGCATGCATGTGGATTAGTATGTATGCCTCCTGTGATAAGTTGGTGTCAGGTGCCACCTCTTCTCCTTCTTTGTATGCAGAATCAGAAAAATAAAGTACTTCCAAGGAGCTGAAGAAAGTTAAATGACCAGTTATCTTTGTCAGTGCCATTTGTTACAGTTAGATTGATCCTTTTTTTTTTTTTTCTAGAGGCATCACTTATCGTTTTGAACCCTCTTCTGGTAGAGGCAACTCACAATGCTTTCAGTGTGTGTTTGTGTGTACCCACCCTGTGGGAAATTTTCAAAAGGGTAGGAAAGGTTTTGGCGTGACTGCTACATGCTTTAATTTCCTCTGCTTCTTTGAGACCCTGCTGAAATCGAGTGCGTGTTACTAAGCCCAGTACATGGCAGCAACTGCTCCATCTAAAGAAGTGCTCCTTTGGCTTGGCAGCTGTGGTTGGTGTTTTGAATTGATACAAGGGGAGTATGTGTGTGTGTCAGGGGAGAATAGTAGTTCTTCTGTGCCCTGAAGATATAAAAGCTGCTTCTGATAGTTCTGTTGAATACACATTTGCACAAATGATCTCTCCAGACTTCCCAGATCACCCTTCTTGGGCTGTGTGCTTAGGGATTTAAAAGTATTACTTACTGTGTCTGAAAGGAGATGTGGGTTTTTTTTATGTGCTCCAGACAGACCCAGTGGGCACTCTGGAGAATTTAACAAAACCAGCTTGTTTACCCCTTATATGGCTTGAAGTGGTTTGCTCAGCTCTCTAGGAAGCCCTATTCAACCTCATTTAAATGTAGTAAACAAAAAGGGTCTCAAAATTGTGATTCAACACTGTAACAGGATGCTGAGAGAGCTCCATTCTAAGCAGTGGAAGTGTATGGTTCCTAAGAAGCTGGTCTAGAAATAGGATTCCCTTTTTTGAGGAGTGATTGGTCAGGGAAGTAGCTAAGACCCAGACAGCTTAGCGCTGTGTGTCAAATCGAAATGTGCCTAAAGATGTGCTTTACATGTTGATGATCCTCGCTGGCTGAGGAGGGGAGGAAGCACAGCACCACTGTTACTCTGCTCCCAGAGCTCTGAAGTGTCCAGCTCCCAGTGCTCTCTGTTCCTTTAGGGCTGCATGTCCTGGTGGCACTGAGGTCCTCGATGCCCTTGTGGGCTTGGCACTGGGGTATTACACTTCACTGTGGGGCACCTTGGCCAGGTGTCCCACACTACTGACTGTGGCACAGAAAGAACCAGGAGAAGAAACCTTTGTTAAGTGTGACTGTGGTTCTTGAAGTGCAGTTTCTGTAGATTTGGGTCAAAAACTGAGAGTGACTCATCAACATTGACGCAAGGTGTGTGGAATGGTGCAGATGCCTAGTGTGTGACCTGTTTTATGTCGGTGAATCTACATATTTATTAGCACTTGGGAGCTGCAGGGCATGTTCATCTCTGATATTTAGAGTGCCCCTGATTTATGTCCTGGCTTTGCTAAATATTCCTGTGTTTTTATTGCATGAAACCCTGAGATATAGACAAATGAATCAGGTGACTTTGCTGTATGAAGCTATTCCAAGGAGGATAGTGACAGAGTACTTGGAGCCAGATCCTCCCTCTGACTGTCTGTAGTGAGTCACTAATTGCAAACTGTATACTGACTAATAAAATATGTTGGCATAATACTGTTGTCCCATGTCGTAATTACAGAAGATAGATTCAACTATTTCAGAATGACAGCAAGTGCCTGTACTCATCTTTGTATGTAAAGGGAAGGGAACCTCAAATTATCTGAGATGCAAAAGAAGGAATTCTTCAAAGCTGCCTGAAGATCTGAAGACTAGATTATTATTATTATCTTTTAATATCTAAATTTATTGCTTAAACCCTTTTCAAGGTCAGTGGTGTGTTAAGTATAATTTGACTTAGCCTGAAAGGTGTCCAGAGGCTCCTACAGCACCTGGAAACACAAGAGCAAGCAGCAGTCTTGGATCTTTGGAAGGAATTGGTCATTCCCAACGTGCCTGCCTGTGGACCAGTGCTATTACCGTATTTGGCATAAACAGACAGCGGGGATGAAGAGTGGTTTCTATAAACAGAGCTCTCTCCAGCAGAGGCCCTGTTTCCCATAGACACTTGGATGAGTGCACAAAGCAGAGGTCAAAGTTTGGTCTCGTTGACTGAACTTGTGTTTATGGTAATTTTTATTAACTTTGGTTTCAAGGGAAGCGGTCCGAGCGCTTTGCCAAGTAACTCATAGCAGCATTTGTAGGATGAGAGGCAAGAGGGATTGCTCTGAGGGCTGCTGGTCCATGTGACCTGTGCTGAACCCCATGTAGGACTGGGACACTTGCTCCTGCTGTAGGGCTGCAGGCAGGGCAGGAAACTGGCTGGTGTCCCAAAACAGTTTGGTCAGACAGTGTCTCTGGTACTAACATGTGCTTTCTCATATTTTGTTTTGTTTCTGTAGATGTGTGTAAAAGCAGTGCACCTTAGGAAGGAGTTAATTATACCCCAAACACTGGTTTGTTTTCTTTTTTTTCTGCAGTAAGGAGTAATGTCCCATGTGGCCAGCTGATAATACACTTCAAGTAAAAGAGCTGAGGATGTCCCTTTACTTCTCTTTACTTTAAAATATGGAGGTTCCCTTCTTTGCAAAAGTGCTAGTTTGCCTGATAGAGACTTAAAAATCATCTTCATTTAGATCTGTTAAACAATTTCAGTACAACAGCAGGTTTAGGGCTTCAGTTATTCCATTAGCCTGGAGATCAAATGTGAAAGTTTAGAGAAAAGCAAACTCAATTAGACAAAAGATCAGTTTTAAATCTCAGATTGTTAGTACTGTATTTTTCAGAGCTCTCAATACTAGAAAATGAAGGTCTGATTGCCAAGAATCACTGGGACTGCCCTAGGTGTGCACACACTGTACCAGTACTGCAAACTCAGGACAGAAATAGAAACCTCTGTTTCCTGTTTGGGCCCATCAGTTTGCTCATGTGCCAGGAAGGAAGACCTGTGAGGAGACAAGTGAGCAGGCTTTCCTGTCTGTGCTGTAGGTCATGCCAGGTTTCAGACTCTGACAGGTGTTGCTGGGCTCATGATAGCAAAGAATAGTGGTGATTTTAAAAGTAGATACTGAGCTGCATCTGCCTAATAGGGTTAAGGCTGAGATCTGCTAATGAGATCAATAGGACCTTGCATGAACACTCAGCGAGCTTGATGTGCCGATGGACTCCGACTACCTGTCAGCTGTGTTAAAAGTGCAAGTTCCTGCAAATCCATATTATAGACTGTGTCCTTGGGTGGTAAAACTTGTACAAGGCGTCATGTCTGATGTGTCACAGTAACCCACATCTCTGGGAAAAATGTATAAAAGCATCACGGTCAGGCTTTGCTCCTGAATGCTTTGTACTGTTGCTGGTCATTCTTTGTGCACTATGCAGAATCTGTGCTCATTTAGGCAAACTCTAAATGTAAGGAAGGGGCCTTCAGGATAGAGCCTTCTGATTTTGTGGTTGCATAGGCCCTCATGAAGACAGTGATTGCAAATCACTCTCTGCTAGCAAATACCTAGCACTCCCTTTCAGTCTAGGTGCCGCATAACTGTAGAACTTCTTATGATACTAGGCCTGCTTGGTAAAAACTTAAGAGTTAAATACAAATTTTAGAATGGCGGGCAGAAAGGCAAGAAATCTCTTCTTTGTCATCCCTGTAGTAAGTCACCCTTTCTATACAACTCTATTCTTCCTGTCAGTGCATTTCATTGCAGTTCACTGCTTGAGTCTTCCTAGAAAGGACATGTTCAGGGGACTCTCTTTTTTGTTCTGTTTTCTTTTTTTTTTNCCAGTGCTGGCTGTGCTGCTTACAGAGTAACCTTTCTGCTGAGAAATGGCACTATGAATACTTTTCAGAACTCATCAACACGTCTGAATTCTTCTTTTTGTCCCCGAACGCAGATGATATGTCCTTTGATGTCTCCTGGTTTGCTGTGCGCTCCTTTGCACTGGACAGAGAGCCCGTCTTGCTGGCCTCGCTGGACCGGAGAGGGATTGTGACCCAGAGCAGGAGGAATGGGAGCAGTGATCTCAGCCTGGAGAGGATCAGCCCTCTGGAATTCCGGCTCCGCGTGCACGGCTGCGAGGACCATGACTTTGGGAACCACTACTGCGTGGTGACGCCGTGGGTGCGATCTGCCACGGGCATGTGGCAGCGGGAGCCTGACATCAAAGCCAAACCCATCTTTCTGTCTGTGAAAATGGATGGTAAGAGAGGGAAATGTGTGTTACTCAATTTAGTTTTTAACACCTTATTATGTCTTTTTGTGGCAAACATTCCCCATAACTACTTTTAAAGGTGCCTCTGGTAATCTCATTAGGTTTTGTCATCTTTTTTTACGGTTTGCAATTTCTGATTTGAGATTCTTCAGAGTAGAAGAATCTGTTCTGCCTAAACAGTTGATAGATATAAGACTGGAGTGTTTTCTTTCCTGATCGCCTCTTGGTGATGTTTTGCACAGCTCAAGCATCTTTCAATCAAGGGCACAGTATTCTTTCCGAGTGTTAACCCTTCTGCTGCCTGCTGGAGGAAGCCTTAGTTTGCAGATGGGGTGTGTGAATTAGTCACATTGTGGTTAGTGTCAAAGCTGGGAAGAGAAAATCAGGGCTCTGACTCCTTCCTCCCTCCCTAGTGACAAGACATGTTGCTCCCTGCACTTTATGCCTTGTCTGCTTTCCACCCAGAGCTGCAAGTGTTGCCAGATTTCATGAGGAGGAAGTTGCATGCTAGATACTGCATTCAGCACGGAGCTAAGGAGGAAAATGAACACAGGAGGGGTTTTGAACTGGTTGTTTTCTTGATACTTTCAAGAGAGGTCATTTTTGGAAGTTCCATGAACTTGAAATGAACAAGAAGCTTTTGTTCTCCCCACTGTGCTGATAACTATTAAAACTATACTTTCCTAACTCCTTACAGTCCTTACTGCCTTTTAACTGAGCAGTAGGTACTTCAAAATCCATTTTTCTGTTTAGGCACCAGCTTCGAAGGTTGATTAGACAGGGTAAATATATAGGAATTCTAATGATTCAAAGCATAAAGGAGTCCACTCCTTGCTTTTTGGAAATGTATTACAAAGAATGCAGCCACACTCTGCCTCTGATGGGGAAACAGTCCAGTGCTTTTGTTTGGAGAAATGTGTGATAGGATGACTCTCGGAATGAATTCTACTTAGCTATCTCACTCCAAGGCTCTTCTGGTGCTTCCAACCTCTCCAAGGCTTTGAAATGGTGGAGGAAGAAGAGGAAAGGGAGAGCAGTAAAAGACCAATTTTTCAAACCTGGGAAGATGGAAATCAAGAAGGAAAATTAGTGTAATTTCTTTCTGAAATAATTAATCTGCCACTGGCTGAATTATGTGGGATTTTCTCCTTTTTCAGGCAAGAAGAAATAAAGGGGATGTCTGAATTTCTCAGTGATATCTAACGACTCTGCCTTCCTTTTTCAGTTCTGAATGCTTTCAAGTATCCCCTGTTGATTGGCATCGGTCTGGCCACTGTCATTGGACTCCTCTCCTGCCTTATTGGCTATTGCAGCTCCCGTTGGTGCTGCAAGAAGGAAGTGCAGGAAACGAGACGAGAGCGCCGCCGGCTAATGTCGATGGAGATGGACTGAGCGTGGGAGCTGGACACACTTGCGTTTCGGGAGAGACTCACAGGGCTCTTGGATTGTGTTGAGACACTTGCTCACAGGCCCAGACACGACAGTGCGTTTGCTCTCTGATTTCAGCCTGGACCTCAAGCTTCTCCTTGTTACACGTCATGTCCTGAGAACAATCAGGCCATATTTAGCAACTTGGGAGTTCTCCTTCTCCAGCAGCACTTTCTGCATAGGGATCATGTCCTTCTAATGTGCAAACTGTTGAGCCTTCTTTCAGCAGGGCCCTGTGACAAAACTCATTAATGTTTTATTTGTTTGTTCATTGGTTTTATTTTCCCCCTCGTGGTTTCGGAAAGATGTCCCTGTATGAGACAAGGTGGGCAGGATGATGAATAGGAAAGAGTCTGGTAAAAGTGCTAGACTTTCGTCTATCACTGTATTAACCAGTCTGCTTTTCCCCTCTATCCCCATCACACCATCCTATTCCCTTTCTCTCTCCACCTTGGTATCTCAGAGACTTCTGTGTGTTGGGTTGAAGGCTGGGGAAGGTTCCTGTGCTGGAACCATCATAAGGCTGTTCTGGCAAAGAATTGTTTTATGGTTGTCAGCAGGCCTTCTCTTCCCTGGCTTTCCAAGAGATTGAGTTAATCCTGACACATAACTTGCCTGATCTTTGAAGCACTTTTTAAAAACCTTTTCAGTGCTCAAAGCTTAGCTGTGGTGAGTAGGGACTAACTTGGCAACCCTGAAGAGCCAATCCTCAGACAAGCATTTGATGGATGTCTGCCTATGGCCACCTTCTCCCCCACCCTCCGCCTTCTCTTCTCCCCACTACAGCTGCTCACATCGTGCCTGAGACCCTGTTCTGCTTGTGGCAGGGGGGCACGTGGTATCTGGGGACAAGGCTCAGCCTTCTGCTGAGGGACAAGGCCTCAGCAGGGAGGTTGGAGACCTTGCTCCCCTGGTGATGGTGTGACTTATGAAGATAATAAGAGATGGATCATCATCTGCAGTTGGCCGTCTGATGGTGTTTAGAGACTTGTAAACTATGTATCACCAAATGCACAGACCAGACTTCAGTGCTGCTTCTGCCAGTCACTCACTGGTAACCCTCGAACCTGTGAGCAGAATCTGAGATCTGCAGTAGCTGCAGTGCAGCTCAGGGCAGGAATAAGAGCAAGCCCAAGAGGGCAGCAAGAATCCTTCAGGTTCCAATGGCCCTGGTCTTGAGCATGGCCCTGCAGCGGGGCTTTCCCCACGGGCTTGAGACCTGTTCCTCGGTGCTATAGTATAGAAGTCCTGCTTTGGTCTTCCACATACACTGACCTGGCTCCTGAGAGGGAGCAGCATCTTTGCCAGGCAGTTCTGTCTTCCCAGCACAGCTGGTGTTCTAAGCAATAAAGGTCAGAGTAAAGATACTGTGTCTAAACAAATGAGGAAGTAGGACTTCACCACAATCTGATGTTGCAGCCGTGGTTTGGCTTGCATCAAGAAGGGTGAGAGATGCAGAGTTGAGGCCAGGGCTCAATCCTTTCCATGGTTTTTAAGATAAAAGGTGGTAAAGAAGAACATCCATGGAAGGTAGTGGCTGTGGTGTGCTGTTGCCTGATTAGATATTAGTTGTGTCCTAGACAATCTGCTTCTCTAATAGCTCATCCCACTGCATATCCCAGGGGAGCTGCAGGTCTGGTATCTGGGCTATGAAGGTTTTTTGTGGTAAGTTTTCTTTGTGTGGATTTTTTTTGTTCTGTCTTGCATTGCGACCTTTGTTCTGAGGCTGATGTGAGGGGGTTTTCCAGAAGGCTTCTCGGTGTCCTGTGTGTGAACATGCATGCAGTCACATCTGTGTGCATAGAGGTGTCCAGTGATTTTTGAAAGATGAACATCTTCAAAATGGGCTTAATTTGCAGAGTTGGGGCTTGCCAGTTGTTATTTGACTCTTTAGGACATTTCATGTAGTATTCCAAAACTGGGATCCCCCAGACCTATGAACCTCTGAAAGACTTTGGCCTGAAGGTTCACAGGAACTTTTCTTTCTGGCCTGATGCTTTTCTTTCTGGAAGAGCTCTGAAAAGGCCTCTGTTTTAGGCAGACTTAGCTGCCTTTCCTGAAGAATGGGGCAAAAGCAGTCTATAGCTTCCACTGTGAAAGCCCAGAAATCTGTAGCAATGCTTTCCAAAGGAAGGGAGTTCAGGAAAGGATTCATTGAGATATTACTTTGACAGCAAGAATTTTTCTTCCTCTCCTGTCTCTGCTGTAGTGAAATCTTGCTTTTTGCTGGGATGTTATGAAACACTATTCTGATGTTTGGGATGCTGGCTGATCTAGCAGCTTCTTTCCTGCACTAACATCTGCTTTCTTCTCAGAAGGCTTGTGGCATTGGGGCATCTTGGGAGGGGTGGAAGTGGTGGTGAAGTTCTAAGCACAGCATCAGTCACTTTTTGTCCTGGCAGACTGACCCCTTGTCTATGCCCTCGGTTAAGTTTTAGGGATAGAGGATCATAACCGTAATGCAATAATTAGGGAACGGATGAGCAGGGAACCGCCAGCTCTTCCCAAACACACAATATAGCACACTTCCTCCCTGCTGGAAAAAAACTCAGGGTTATTTTGGTCAGGGCTCCCTTCTTCTCTAGTGAAAGGTCCCCGTGTCCTTATCTAATGCTGACCTTACTTCACGGCCCATAACAAACCACCTTTGTCGCTCCGAGTGAAGGAAGTTTGCCACTAGCTTGTGCTGCTGACAGCCCCTTGGAAGGCAATGCTGCATCCCATCCCACCCTGTATTTGCTGTAGTTGGAAGGCTAGAAGCTGAGGGGCTAGACCTAGCCCCCAGCTTTCCTTCTACTTGTGCCAATTTTGTATTATCCCCTTTTTTAAAAATAGAGTGTGAATCTTCTCTCTAAGGGAAAAAAAAATCCAGGTCACTTTTCATGTTTTTTATTGTTGTTATTATTATTATTTCCTGTGTGACCAGGGTTTGTGTGAGTGGAGGTGTGTGTGCATCCAGTTGTGTATTAAACCTGCAGAGTATCAGAAGAGTAAGCTGCCTGTGGTGCAGTACAAGCATCCATATCCTCCCTGCTGCAACCTGTGGTATTGTCTAAGTATCCTAAGGGCTCACATTGATCTTCCTCTGTTTGCATTGCCACGTCTCCTGGTTAAGCTGGTAAATTCCTCCAGGCACTTGGAATTTTGATCCAGGGCAACCTTGAACATCATATAGCAGAAGGGCAAGATATTTTCTTTCTTTTGTTTTAATTTCAAAGTTATAAAATAAAGTTTTGGGCACCATTCTGGAATGCAGGTACTGAATAGTTCTAACAATGCTGTGTAAAATGTTTCTTTTTATGTTTAAAATAAAGAGCGAGCCTTTTTGATTATGTCTGTGCTGTGGGTCTGGGTGTTTGAGCTATGGGCAGTTCTTGCCTTGTACCCTGCATGTATGGAGACACTGTTGTTGAAGGTTTAAAATGTAAACCTCACAGTCCAGCACTGTTTACCCTGTAAAATAAGCATGAGCCCTATTTTACAGTAAGTTTTAAATATTTCCCTACATTTCTGTGATGAATTGGGAAGCATAATTATTTTCTGAGTCTATTGTGTTTCTACCCCCCTGTAAGTCAGCCTTTTTGTGGGGAGAGTTTTACTTTGATTAGCTAAGGCCAGGAGTCACAGTTGGGAGTGTACATTTAATATCTGCTGTAAAACCTGGCATTAGATAGATGTTGAGTCTTCCTTGACCCCTTCATGAGGCTTCTCGTTTCCAAGGTACCAGGAGGAAAATCAATAGTGTTGGAAGAAAACTTCCTGCTTTCTTTGCCAGTGGCTGAACTTATGATGTTTTTTTACCCCCAGCAAAACTATGTAAAGGCATCAAAATCATGAAGCAAGGAGGTGACTTGCTGTCATGGTTTAACCCCAGCTGGCAGCCAAGCCCCACACAGCCCCTCTCTCACTCCCCCACCAGTGGGATGGAGGAGAGGATTGGAAGGGTAAAAGTGAAAAAAATCCATGTGTTGAGATAAAGACAATTTAATAGGGAAAGCACAAGCCATGCACTCAAGCAAAGCAAACCAAGGAATTCATTCCCTGCTTCCCATGGGCAGGCAGGTGTGCAGCCATTTCCAGGAGAGCAGGGCTCTGTCATGCGTGGCGGTGACTTGGGAAGACAAAAACCATCGCTCTGAATGTTCCTCCTTCCTCCTCCTTCCACCAGTTCTGTATGCCCAGCATGGCACTGTCTGGTCTGGGATATCCCTGGGGTCAGTTGGGGTCACCTGTCCTGGCTGTGTCCCCTCCCACCTCCTTGTGCTCCCCAGCCCACTCGCTGCTGGGGTGGGGTGAGAGGCAGAAAAGGCCTCAGCTCTGTGTAAGCTCTGCCCAGCAGTGGGGAAAACATCCCTGCATTATTGGCACTGCTTCCAGCACAAATCCAAAACACAGCCCCACACTAGCTACTGTGAAGAAAATTAGCTTTATTCCAGCCAAAACCAGCACACTTGCTTTCCAGCAGGAAGTTGTTTGGGGCAGCACTGGTTTTGGGAGGCCAAGGCAGGCTTTGGTGAGGTGAGTTTGCTGTCACCTGGCCTGCACTGCAGCCTGCTCAGACAGAGCATACACCACCGAACACAAAGTGTGTACCCTTGGCTTCTTTCTAGATGGAAAAGTGTGCTCTGCAAACTGTGCTTGCAGGAAGCTGGGAGCTGGCCCCAAGCTCTAAATCCTTAAGGCGCAACAGGAGCCATCAGCTGCGATAGAGGAATGTCATAAAGGGTCCCTCAGCAGAGCCTCTGCCAGCTGTAGGTGTCCAGCACACACTTGTACAGCAGCAAGGAGCGGTGTGCCTGTGGGACAGCAGTCCTTGACCTCGAGCTGTGCAGGTTACAGCTTATGGGTAAGTTTGGGTTAGCTTTTATGAAATTCACTTGCCTCCCCCACCCCCTGGGATGACCTGGTTCTTAATACTGTTCTTGGTAACGTGCCAGGATTTTGTCATAAGAAGGAAAGCTGAAAATTTTAAGTCTGGAAATGAAAGGGGATGCTGGCGAGTAAGTGCCTGGGTGTTGCAGTGAATGATGGGCAGTATCAAGTCTCTAACATCAGCTGGTACCTGCCCTGGGCTCAGCCCAGCCACCTGCTGATAGAGGTATGGCCTGCTGCCATAGGGGCAGTCTGGAAAGCACTTTTGTGCCAGAGCCTGAGAGTTCAGTTGCTTTCATAACACCAGGCTCAGGCAACGTGCTTAGCTGTCCTTTTCTCTGACAACCTAGTGGTGCTGCTGTGGCTCTGGCTGACTGCCCTACTCGGGTCAGGGCCAGTCCAAAAACCCTCTCTAGGCTGAAGCTGACTGGTGTCAAGCAGGATGCATGAGAAGACCTGCCTCCTCCTTGTCATGTGAAGGTGAAGCCCAGCCATGCAAATCTTCCAAGGAAATGTGTGGCTTTAGCATTTCCTGTGGGGCTTCCCACGCTTGTGTGGTTGCAGGGGGCTGAGGTCTGCGCAGCAGGTACCAGGACAGATGGTGTCAACGGAGATTCTTTAGTGACTGATGGAAGCTGTGGGATGTGCTAACTGACGGAAAAGCCACTGCTCATTCTTGTGCCAGGCAAATGCACCTTAAATGCCACGTGTAGCCTTCAGTCAGCCAGCCCCTTTGCCAGGGGTCTCCTGCTGCTGCTGAGGAAAATGGCATTGTGCTGTGGCCAGCAGATGACTGATCCTGAGAGCTCCAGGGGAATGTCTGGGTTATTGAGGAAACCAGGCTCTGCGGATTTCCAGGTCCCTCAAGAAGAGCTGCCATGGACACAAGCTGTTCTCTTCTCCCTGGCGGCAGAGTTGCATTCTGTGAAGTGCCGGAACTGTAAGAGCATGTCTGCTTCCACCCCTGCCAAGGGGGTAGGAAGGCAGGACTTCACAATATAGGCCTTGTGAAAGCAAAATTAGTTCGCATTGTATTATACTTTGTTCATCTGGGATTTTATAACCTCCAGCATGTGCTGGGCCTTAGACCAGACCACAGACTTTGAGCACACCTCTGTTATTGTCAGAAGTGAGTGATGAAGCTGCAGACAGATGGACACAAAGTTCTGCCTCTTCTTGGAAACTCAACCTAGCTTATGCCCTCTAGTTCCTTGCTTGTATGATCCTGGCAATGATTTGACATACTTAATGGTTGGTAGGGAGTGCCAAAGACACTAAGTTCCTAAAAGCTTCCTAAAGGGTGGAGCTAGAGAGAAGTGAGGATGAACTTCCAGAGCTCCCCCAGCAGAGCTGGCAATATGAACATACCAGTTACTGGGCACCTGAGAACCCAGAGATGCCTGAGAGGACAGGACTGGTGTTGCCTTTGTCGCTCTTGTTGCCTCTGTGCTGACTTCAGCTCTACAAAGGCCCTGGCATGATGTGCAGTGGTTGGGACACTAGGACTGTGGTAAACAGAGAAAATATCCATGCAGCTTAGCATCTGCCTGGATGTATGAAAGCTGTGTGTGGTCACAGCCAAATGCAGGTTCTGAATGCAAGTGCAGTAGTTGTAACCTCCCCTTCGGTGTTCGGGTACGTCCTTTTTCCCGTCCCCAGACTTGTTTGCTGATTTAATCTGTGCTTTCTTCCCTCTGCCTTACCTCTTCTGTTTTTCATGCTTCCTTTCAGGAGCCTTTTCTTGCCTTTGTCTCTCTGCATCTGAAGGATGATGGTGTTTTGTGCTTGCCTCTCTGGAGGAGAGTGGGGGTACAGTGTTCTTGAATCATATGCTGGGAGCTCAGGCTGCAGAACTGCAGCCCAGTGCCCACTGCAAATCACCTGCAAGGCTGGCACCCTGTGCACGTGCACACAAATGTTTTGTAGTCACTTTCCTCATGAGGACTCCAGGCAATATGCAAGGAAAGTAAGCATTTCTTATGGGGAAATGACTCCAAAGAGACATTTATATTCCCTTTGCCAAAGCAGAAGGGGCAGATTTTCTTTCTAAGAAAGATGGGCTTAGCCTTCTTTCTCCATCTGCTTGCTATCATAACACAAATTCTGCTCGGTGTCTAGGAGTTCCAGGCAAGCAACCACTGTGCTGAACATTTTCATTTTTCAGGATAACAACAACGTGATTCATTGTTAACACCCAGGATAGCTACCCTGGACTTGAGAAACAGGTAATTAAGGAATGTAATTTATCTGAGCTACTCGAGATATGCATCTTAGAATAAGAACCTGGAGGCACTTGTTTCTCACTATTGCTGTAGAGGAAAGCACAGCTCACCTAAGACATGAGAGTTAGGCAAGATACTTGTATAAAAATATTGGGCAGACAGGTAGGGGCTGAGAGAAATGAGGTAATGGCAGCTCCCTCTAGTGATGGACTGGGGAGGAGGGAAGAAGTCACAGCAGGGAGCTGTGGTTATTATTCAACCAACAGACAGGTGATGGGTCCTCAGTTTCTCTCCAAACACAGCTTAGGTTTCCGTGAAAACACTTCCGGGATGGATTCTGACCTCGGTTTTGTTACTCGTATAACACCTCTGCCTTTGCATAAGAGTCCTTGCATGATGGTTTTCAGGATGAATGCAGTCTATTCTATGGTTCTTATTAGTCTATTCTATTCTGTGGTTTATATCCTTGTGCAGGCTCCTAGACTTCAGCCAGGCAGCTTTGCTGCTGTGTGGCTACTGGAGTGCCTCACACTGAGGTCCCTGGTGTGTTATCCACAGCGTCCAGTCTCTCTGAAGGTGTCTCCTCTAGTAGCTGTACCAACAGCGAGTGGCCAGGCTTCTTGGAGTATTTGGAGCAAAATCATTGCCATAAGATGAGTCTTCCAGTAAAAAAAAGGATAAAGCGTCTTTCCACTTTATTGTGGTTTTGGCTTTCTTCCACAGGGACAGACCTTAGCAGCTGGTTTGTGTCACTGCCCGCTCTCTCCTCCTGCCCCCGTCACTGCAGGCTGGCAAGCATGGCCTCTTCCTCTAGCTCAGAAATGTCCATCTCTGGTTTTTCAGGGAGAGCCCCTTCAGCTCAGAGCGCTCAGACTGGTAGAATTATACATTTCATTAGAAATAAGATGTTAAGGTCCTTTTGAAGTTGATGGCTTTTCCTGTCGCCTTTCAGGTCCGTGCTGTCTTTGCCTTGTGCCATTATCTTTTTTTTTTTCTCTCGTCTTTCTGTCTCCTACAGTTCCCTGCATGGATGAATGCAGAAAAGGTCTTTTCAGAAAAGGTCTATAAAGGTCTTTTGTAAGTTGCTATTCATTAAATTCCCTTTCCTCGACCCGCCTGTGTACAGTGTTAACAAGACAGCTCCCAGGACCCTTGGGCATGGCACTGCTGTCTTTAAACCCTCCTTTACCTCGTGTCAGTGGTGGCAGCAGCATGTTGCCAGAGTGTCACCTCTTCCCAGCTTGACTGAGACCCACATTTCAGCGGTGAGAGGTGCTCTCCAAGCCCCTGGGAGTAGCAGGGGAGTTCTGCAGGCTCTCCTAGGTGGAAGGTGTCAGGCAAAAGGAAGATAGCTGCTGCTGCTGTGTTGCAGTACTGAGCACATCCTTTATCAAGCCCTTCAGTGGCAGCATTGAAGGGGGAGTTGCTTTCACACTGAGACTGACAATCCAAGCATAAACAAGTGAGATGTACTGTGTACCTTTGCAACTCTTCCTGCCATCTCTGTTTAATCAAAGCAGTGTACCCTGCAGGCTTTCCCTGGAGTTCACTGCACCTCCTGCCTTTTGTTTGAAGGGAATTTGTTTGGCTCAGAGTAAACATAACTTGGCCTTTCTGTGACAATAGCCAAGACATCGTTCTATGGTGCAAATGGAGGATAGCAGCAGCAACAGCCTCAGTACTGCCCACGAAGTGCTCTGCTCCCGTGGTGCTTGTGTGACACTGAGGGCAATGTGGTGCTGTCCAGAGTGCTCTACCCAAACCTAAGGAGGGTGAAAAGGTGACATATAGGAACCAGAGCATCTGCTGCGTGGCCAGGTACAGTGCGGCGGTGAGGGAAGGAT
>VWZW01004341.1:61097-86367 GCA_013397115.1 Edolisoma coerulescens
GTATTTGGAGCTCCAGTCTCCTGGGGCATGGAGCATCAGCCCCCTGGGCACACGGAGCTCTGGTGTGCCCGTGCCCAGAGCCCCGAATTCCCAGTGCATGGGGGTCTGATACTCCAGACATGGAGGGATCCCAGAGCCCCGAGCCCCCCGGTGCATGAAGGTCTGGTACCCCAGGACGAGGCATCGATACCCCCGGTATGTGGAGCCCTGACTCCCTGGTGCGTGGAGCTCTGACACCTCATGCACGGAGCCCAAACTCCCCCGCGTGTGGAGCTCTGATCCCGTGGTGCATGGAGCTGCAATTCCCAAGCACATGGAGCTGCAACTCCCAGGTGCAGGGAGCCCTGGCACCTTGGCACATGGAGCTGCAATTCCCAGGCACATGGAGCTCTAATCCCGTGGTGCACGGAGCTGCAATTCCCAGGCACACAGAGCCCTGGCACCTTGGCACATGGAGCTGCAATTCCCAGGCGAACGGAGCCCTGGCACTGCGATGGATGGAGCCCCAGGCTCCCCTCTGAAGAGTGCTCAGGTACCTGCTCCATGTGGAGCTGGATTTCCCCGCCTGGCCCCAGCCTGAGAGAAGAGCCCCCTGCCTGGGGGTTCCACTTCCACCCCCTCACCCTGCCCAGCTTTCCCCAAGCTCCTCAGGACTTCACTATTTCCTGCTTTTCCGTCCCTCGTCACCTCGTGTGATCTCCTGGAGTCGTTCTGCGTTTGCTAAAACCGTTGTGGTTGGGATGAGACCCACGAGGGACGATAACACAGCCCCAGGTCCTGGACCAACAGCTCCTGGTGTCACCAAGGCCTGGGCAGGTCAGGGAGCTCCCACAGCTCCTATCTCCCATCTCCCAGTGGTGAATGTTGTTTGGCCATGCAAAATCCACTGAATGAGTCCAATCTCCTCTTCCATTAGCAAACACACCTTGGATCTGCTCCAAACCTGTCTGGGCACGGCTCGCTGCAGAAGCAGAAGCAGTTTGAGCCTGTAACACCCCTGGCTGAGCTCAGTGTTTGCTGCCGAGAGCTGTGACCGGGAAAACTTCACCCCACATCCTCTGGAGAGCCCCTGCCATGGGCAGGGACACCTTCCACTAGCCCAGGCTGCTCCGAGCCCCGTCCAGCCTGGCCTTGGACACTGCCAGGGATCCAGGGGCAGCCACAGCTTCTCTGGGCACCCTGTGCCAGGGCCTCCCCACCATCTCAGGGAGGAATTTCTACTTAATATCCCATCTAACCCTGCCCTCTGGGGAAGCCATTCCCCCTTATCATGGCCCTTGTCCAAAGTCCCTCTCCAGCTCTCTCAGAGCCCCTTCAGGCACTGGAAAGGACTCTGAGGTCTCCCTGGAGCCTCCTCTTCCCCAGGCTGAATAATCCCAACTCCTGCTAAGCTCTTCTCTCTGCTGCCAGAGACAGCCCGTGCTCCCTTCACAACCATTCCCTCACAAAGTAAGATTTTCCCTGAACTCAGATTATCTCTTTGGCACCAGAAAAACCCTCTCGGGCAGCTGTTCCAGGGAAGCAAACACGGAGGGAGGACGCGGCCTTCCAGTGGAACCGGGGCTCCGCAGCGCTCTCACTGCCTGGGATGAGCTGGACGGGTTTCTCTTGTGACCTTACAACCACAGCGCTGGACAACGAGCTGTTCCAGCAACTCCTCTTCTTCCTGGCAGACGGAATTGCTGATGGAATTTATCTGCCCACTCGTGGAAATAAATAAGCAGGAGCTTATTTCCTGGGAAAAAGGATCTTTTCAGCTTGCCAGGCAGCTCTGCTTCTGCCTCTCGCTAACGGAGGGGCCGGAACGGGGGGTCTGTGTCACCCCTGTCCTGTTTGTGACCCCCCCACGATCCCACCCTTACTGCAGGAGACTCCACCGCATTTTCCTGGAGGCTGAGCGAGGTTCCCAGGCCCCTCATCCCAACCAAGCCCTGGCAAACCAGCAGCTTTCACCAGGATGAGCTGCTGAGTGCTCCCACTGCTCCAGCCCCCAGCCAGGGATCCCTCCCGTCTCCATCAGCTCTGCCAGGAAGGGCACAAAGGTTGCACCAAATCGGACTTGCAGTGACCCAGCTGCCAGAAATCACGGTTAAAAGACAACATTCCCGAGATTCCTGTCTGAGCTCCTGATTTATCCCCATCTCAAAGGATTCCAGCTGCACCCACCGGCACAGACCGGACTGTCACATCCCAAGGAAAGCAGTTTTCCCTGGGATCGTTCAACCTTTCAAACAACACTGCTGACTCCTACTGCAGTTTCCATCTGCAAAGAACTTTCCTAGGACCCCTTTCCAAATGTGATGTCAAAGGGCTCTGGAATATCACCCGGGAGGTGACTCCACATCCGCTCGTGGCTCGGAGAGGTTCGGGGCTCATCTGTGCCTGGCAAAGGAATCAGCACCTGGAATCTGGATTCCCCTGGGAGACTCTGGGTTTGCCTCTTTTCTGGACACAGAGCCCATCAGGGATTTAAAGGTGCTTTGAGGTCCTGATAGGAGAGGTGTTATTAGCCAGGGAGCACAGAAACTGGGAATATGAAAGCTTGGGAACGAACTTTAATCACCTTAAACCAGGCAATTAAAGAGCTGTGCTGAGTCTGGAAGTTTCTGTTCCGTTCAGGATTTTAACACTTCAGTGTGAAGTGGAACAAAATGCCCCAAATTTCAACATCCCCCTTCCACAAGGGAAAAGGAGCACAAAAATTTCCCTGCAAATCCACTGGAACGTTTCATTTCAATCTCAGCTGAGGAAACACATGCACTTTAAACCCTTTTTTTTAAAAAAAAATAAGAAATAACCAAATTTGAAATATCTTATTTCAACACCAGAAGAATGCAGCTCTCCAGCCAGAGCCCTGGGCTCGGGATAGAAACCTCAGAGCTGGGTTTGTCCTCCTAAAAGAGGGGAAAGTGTCATGATCCAGCTCTGCCTCCCTGGGAGCCCGAGCCAGCACCTCCTGCCCGCTGCAGCAGGTTGGATCAGGCCCTTGGAGAAGACACAAAACTCCTCTCTCTCCTCTGGCCAGCCTGGATTTTGTGTCTGATCCAGAACTAATGGATTTGGCTCACATTCCTCGCTGCTGGCTTTTATCTGCTCTCCCTTTCAGCTGGGAATTGTGCTACCAACCTCCTGTCACCCAGAGGGTGTTAAGTGACTCCAAGAGGGACAAAGGCCCCAAGAGCTGCCAGATTGCCTCTCTCCAGAAGCTGGAAGGCAGAGGTTTTTTCTCCCTCCTAAAAGACCACGAGCTGCTGGCTACGGATCCACCTTTATTTAGGATTTATATAATCCGAACTAGACTTCAAGCAACAACAAAACTTGAAATGGTGGAAGGGGATATAAAGAGAACAGGCAAATGGAGTCTTGGTGTTTAAAATAGCCATTTTCCAAAGGAAAAAGGAACCTAAAAATGGGATTTCAGTTCTTGCCTTACAGCTGTTCCTAAAACCTGACAGTTTAATTCAAGGGGCACCACGGTGTCGCTTCATGATAACACAGAAAAACATCCTATGCTACCCGAAAACAAAAGGAAAAGTTGATTTCCAAGTATTCTAACAGCTAAAAGAGAAGGAAAACAGGCCATTCGAACTGCAGAACAGTTATTTGGAAGCTGAACAAGCAAAGGAACTCTTAGGAGAATAAAAGCGTGTTTGGTTTGTAAAGTTTCCCAGTGCTGAGGACAAGGGCAGGATCCCTGGGGAGGGATTTCTCTGCTGGCTCTGCTCCAGAGGCTGCTGGGGACTCTGCAGCCAAAAATCCACCTCCCAGCACCCCAAACCTTCCTCCCCCACAAACTCCATTCCGTTCTCACCTTCCACAGGTCCTTCAGCAGCCGCTGGAATTCTTTCATGTGGTTATTTCAAAGCTGTCGTCGCTGGGGAAAACAAGAGTGTCCAACCTTCAGGAGATCCTTTATGTGAAACCAGGAATTTTGGGACGCTGTCCATGACGTTGGGAAAGGCTCGAGGTGGCAGGTATGGGAACTGCCACTTCCACTACTGGCCCAAGTCCCACAGCCTCCTTCTTGGAGATATTAGTTCCACTTCTTTTAGTCAAATCCCACTGTCACTGCCCAAAACCTCAGCCCCCAGGTTGTACCAGCAAATGCATGGGATTGCTCACTTCCCTTGTTCCAAACTTCCCCATTTTCCCTTTCACACCACATTCCCAAGCCTCCCCTTGGACAGGCAGAGCCGTGTTATCCCTCACTGCTGCACTCCAGGCAGCGTGCAGGGCATTAACCTTGGCTCCAAGTGTTGGGAATGGATCTGCTGCTTCCCAGTTCCAGTGTTCAGCTCCCCAAATTGTTGGTCCCCGGGGACCAATTTGCCACCGAAATAATCCATTTGTCGCTGCAGGATTTGAAATCAAGGCTCCACTTCTGCAGCCAGAGCCTGCAAATGCAGCCAGAGTTTTTCCACGATCATTAGTTCCATCCATTTCGGAAGCTTCTCTGCACGGAGGGTGGGATGATAACAGAGCCTCAGGGGCAGAGCTGGGAGGCTTGAGAGGCTCAGCTAATTGGAAATTAAAGGCAAGAAAGAAATTCCTTGGACTCTTAGCCCAGGAAGATATTAAGCTTTTAGCGTTCAGCATAATAAATATAAAGGAAGGAACATCACAGCCCCAAACTCCAGCATTCCTTTGGCATTTCTCTCATAGCTCGAGAAGAGAAGCCACCACCACACCAGTTTGGCTGCTGCAGGTCCCTGAGTGGGCAGGGAATCCCTCCAGCCCCACTCCTGCGCCAGTTCCCAAACTGGGAAGCTTCAGGCCAGCAGCCCTGGATGGTTTTTAAGGGCAGATGTGGCCACTCCTTGCCCTGAGTGGGTACTGGGGGGCTGCAGGCACCATCCCCACCCCTGTGCTGGCCCTGGTTCCTCCCCAGCCTCTGAACTGTGCCGTGTGGGCTGGGAGATCGATCCATGGTAAGAATAATTCCGGGAAAACAAACCAAGTTATTTTTAACCCAAGTCAGTCCCATGATCCTGGAGGCGAATCTGGGAGAGTGCCCCAAAGCAAGGTGTGTTACTCCCTTGGCTTACAGGTGAAATCACAGACTGCATTTCTGATAAATTAGTTTATTTTTCCTCATTAGTTCTTTATCTCACAACTCTTAAATCTGTACATTTTTAGGAAAGGCATTGATTTAAAACTCCTCCTATTACCCAGCTGTAAAACAACTATTCCTATTTAAATTTAAAGCAGAAGCTTTGTCACATTAAACCCTGATAATTTATTATCTGCTTTGTGTCCTTTTACTCCAAACAGACACTCCATGGATTCACTTACTCGCTCTCTAGTGCAAAGTTTCCCTCCAGGATCTGTTTCCTGAGATTATTCCAGGGAGGAATGAGGGTTTGCTGTGGCTGCCCAGAGCAGGGTGACTTGTCCCAGCAAGTTCCAGGGGCAAAGCAGGATCCTCCAAAGCTCAGCTGGGAATGAGAAAAGGAGGAAGCAGCAGGCAGGGGACAGGGAGGAGGTGTCCAGAGCACTCCCAGTGGGTGTTCACAAGGGCTGGGGACTGAGGAGCGTGGCCAGGCCAGGGCCCAGCTCTGATCCTGGGGGAACTCTTCCTAAGCAGCACAAAACCCCACAGTGTGTTGTTACCTCACAAGGATCTGAGGGCTGACAGGATTTCCAGGGAGCTGCAGCCATGGACTCCCTCCTCTGGTGGGAGTTTTACAGTGAACGCAGGGCTCAGGCAGTGCTGGGTGACAGAATCGTGGAATCAAAGTCGTTAAGGTTGGAAAAGACCTTTGAGATCATTGAGTCCAACCCTCAGCCCAGCACCACCACCAGGCCACCTCAAGGGCTACATCCACGTTTCTCCAACACTTTCAGGGATGGGGATTCCACCAGTGCCCTGTGCCAATGCTTTTCACCCTTTCCATGAAAAAAATTCCTTAATATTCAGCCTAACCCTTCCCTGGCACAACTCTCCTCCTGTCCCCGTTCCCTGGGAGCAGAGCCCGACCCCCCCGGCTGCCCCCTCCTGTCAGGGAGTTGTGCAGAGCCACAAGGGCCCCCCTGAGCCTCCTTTGCTCCAGGCTGAGCCCCTTTCCCAGCTCCTTCAGCCTCTCCTGCTGCTCCAGACCCTTCCCAGCTCCATTCCTGTCCCTGGACATGGAGAAGCACTAAAGCAGAGGTGGAGCAGCCCCAGCAGATGGGGAGTTACTGGTTTTATCTGGTCTCCTGTGCTGACAGACCCACAACTGCTCCCAGTCCTCACCTCACCTCTGAGGGAGTGGCTGGCCAGACCTCCCAAGCCTGGAGCTGTGTCTAAACAAGGAGGAATGTTATGGACGAGCTGGAAATGCCATGATATCCTTGAAGGACATTTGGGAACACGCTAAGAAACGTGGGCTATAAACAAATGCCACTTGCAGATGTGCAGGGATCCATGAAATGCTGGCTGGGATTTCCGAGGGGCGGAACAGCGAGAGCTGACTCAAGTGCTGTTCTTATTCCAACCTCATGGGATCATCCAGATTCGTGAGACACACCCCAGGAACTACCGTGGAGGGGATTAGAGGTCCAGGAACCATGGGAATGGGAGAAGGGCAGTGTTTGGGATTACAGCAGGGTAGGAACAGGCAGCTGAGAGCCCGGAGCAGGCGGGAGCACAGCAGCTGGCACAGAAGCAGAGCTCCCAAGCAGCTCCAAGCTCAGCTTGGGAAGGAAGTTGAGCTGTTTGCAGGTACAGAGCACCTGGATTTTAGGAAAAACAGATTTTCCTAAGGCAGCACAACATCACACAGAGAGGGCACGTGTACTGTGGGAAACCCTGGAGGGGTGGAAGTGGAGCTGTTGGTGGGGCAAATGGAGAATCCTGGAATGGTTTGGGTGGGAAGGGATTTAAAGCTCATCCCATTCCACCCCTGCCATGGGCAGGGACACCTTCCACTAGCCCAGGGTGCTCCAAGCCCTGTCCAGCCTGGCCTTGGACACTGCCAGGGATCCAGGGGCAGCCGCAGCTTCTCTGGGCACCCTGTGCCAGGGCCTCCCCACCCTCCCAGGGAACAATTCCTTCCTTATATCCATCCTAAATGTCCCCCCTTTCAGTTTGAACCCGAACATGCTCTGGGTTCCCTCCAGCTGCTGCCCTGAGGGCCCAGAGGAGCCTGGTTTTGCTCCAGCCAGGTTTACTGGAGACAGGGAAGGGTGTGGAGCAGGCTCCGAGGCAGAGCAGGAATGTGCCCTGCAGAACTGAGCAAAGGCTCCGTGCTCCCCAGGAGCTCTGGCTGAAGGAGAGCTACACCCAGGCTGGGGAGAGTTTGCACAAGGAGAATTCCTCGGAGAGTGTGCGCTGGAAACAGGGTCAGGAGTGAAGGGCTGATGCAAAGGGAGACTTCTGAGCCTGCCCCTGGCTGGGCCCAGAGCACAAGATGGGAACTGGGACTTGGAACAGCCTCAGACCCAGATTTTTGGAAATTAAGGAAAGCCCCAAAATGAACACCTGACCCCAGCTCCCCACAAACGTCCTGCACCAACAATTAGGCAACGGAATCCTGGAATGGTTTGGGCTGGAAAAGACCTCAAACCTCCTCCAGTGCAACCCCACTTCCCCTGTCCCAGGCTGCTCCAAGCCCATCCAGCCTGGCCTTGGACACTTCCAGGGATCCAGGGGCAGGCACAGCTTTTCTGGGCACCCTGTGCCAGGGCCTGCCCACCCTCACAGGGAGGAATTCCTTCCCAATATCCCATCTCTCCCTGCCCTCTGGCAGTGGGAAGCCATTCCCTGTGTCCTGTCCCTCCATCCCTTTTCCAAAGTCCCTCTCCAGCTCTCCTGGAGCCCTTTCAGGCACTGGCAGGGGCTGTAACCCCAATCCAGTACTTACCTGAACACAATCCTCACCTCTCCTTAAACCATAACCTCAGGGATGTCTGGAGCTACACACAGAAGGAATTCAGAGTGTTCTCCCTGGATCCAGCCCCTCACCGTGAACAGGAGGGATCCCTTGTTTGCACCCAGAACTCACAAATTTAGGGAGAAAGGAAAACCAAGGTGATGTCCAGAGTTCACAATGGAAATCAAATGTTAAAACAACAAGGTACAGGCAAACAAAACATGGGCAGTGTGGGCAGGGCTCTCTGGCAGCTCCGAGCTTCCTGCCCCGTCCCATGGCTCCTGTTGGGGCACCCGAGTGAGCAAGGTGGGGTGGAAGGAGCAGGAGTGATCCATGGCATTTCGGAGCTGATGGCAGAGTCGTGGCTGTCCAGAGAGCTTTTCCAGCTGAAACAGTCCTCACTGGAGTTACCATTTAGGGAAGCAACTGGGAGAAGAGAGGAGTAGAGGCTAAACCCTGAGCATGAGGAATATAAACACTGGCCCTTTGGAAGAGCAAGTGATGATATCATGCACACATCACACCCTTCCTGTGTAAACAGGAGTGCCAGCAGGAGCGGGAGTGCTTTGGAGCTGGATGTCTGGCTGCCTCGGGCTCCCTGGGCAGCTCTGGAGGGCTGCAGCCATCAGTGAGGCCAAGAGCATTTCTTAGGATCAGACTCTGGCGCTTTCAGGCACTTCCCAAGCTTCTCACAGCCTGGAGGGGACCAATTCTGGTAAAAACAAACAAAAATAGACAGAAGGATGATTCACACCAAGTATCTGCTAAGCTCTCACCCCACCAGCTCTTTATGATCCTCACAAAGACACTTTTATGTCCCGCTTGAAAAATGGAACTCCTCTTGCAGCCCAAGCCTCCGGGCTCATAAACTTCCCCACTCCAAACAGTGCTCAAATAAAAGTTGGAGGGAAGGCTACAAATCTTGTGCAGCTGATGATTCCCTCTTCTGGGATACACCAGTCCTTCCTGGCCTCTCCCAGTTTGCTGGGATGCTGGTGACCCTCCTCTCCCTCCTGCAGGAGCACAGAGCAACCACACCAGCAGGTTTTGGTGACACCCCCAGTTTTCCTGGGATTCCAGGAGAGTTCTCATTCTCAGCACTTTCTCGAGGAAGCAAAAGGCAGCAGAAGGCCAAGGGTGTGAGCGAGATAAGAATGCTGGTATTTTAATGAGCATTGTGAGGGATGAATCCATGAGCAGATGGAGCAGGAAGCATTCCTGAGACACCTCTTCCAGTGCCTGCACACCAAAACTGTTTGTTTTCCTTGTTTCCGTGTTTCTTGAGCTACCTGAATGTGTGCAGCAGGGAAAGGACACCAGCAAGGAGATCCACTGCCAGCCTCAGCTTCCAGAGGGATTCACGGAGGAAGGAATTTGGATAAATGAACATTTTCAATTTCCTTGAGGTTTTGCCATTTAACATTTGGGATTCTGGTCACGGGAAGGGCAGGTAACAATTCCCATTCTGCCTTCAGGAATCTTTTGTGTTCACTGTCTGTCCCTCCCTCTCTCAGGTCTGTCCATCCACGGGACATTCCTGCTGTTCCCTGTTAAAGGCCAGTTCAACTCCGACCCCTCGCCCTTCACTTTGCTCATTTTCACCCTGCAAGTATTTATGTCTTCTTGGAATTCAATTCCTACGGAAAAGAAAAGCTCAACCCCAGGAAAAAAAGCCGCGGGAGCAGGTTTGTGTTCCATGGAGCTGACAACAGATGGCAGTGGGACACCAGCTATTCCTGCAGAGGAGCGGCCACAGAGGGAGCTGTGCTGGAGGCACCTCTGCACCCAGGGCTCCGCAGGCCTGCAGAACAATTCACGCTGTTTTCTAAATCTCTTTCTCTGGTTTAAAATGTGCAGCCACGGCTGGAAAATTCAGACCGCTCTGCAGAAGGAACCGAGAGCCAAAGGAACACACGAAATGCTCGTTCTTTTGGAAAAGCAGAACAATAACTGCTCTGTGCTGCAAGTCCTGCAGCCCCAGTCCCGCTGCTGGTCTGTGCTGGGAGCCCTGGGGACACCACGAGTGCTGTGAGCCAGGCTGGCCCTGGGCTGCAGGGAACAGCTTCTCCCACACTTCCCCAGCAGGAAAACCCAGCAGAGCCGGCTCTGGGGGAGCTCCCTGGACACTGCTGGAGGGATTCAGCACGGATGGGCTGCAGACACCTCCCCTGCTCCTGTGCCTCCATCAATCCACAGCTGCAGGAGCCCCAGAATGATCCCTCTGTGTCCTGGAATCCTGCAATGGTTTGGGTGGGAAGGGATCTTAAAGCTCATCTCGTTCCACCCCTGCCATGGGCAGGGACACCTTCCACTGTCCCAGGCTGCTCCAGGCCCCCTCCAGCCTGGCCTGGGACACTGCCAGGGATCCAGGGGCAGCCACAGCTTCTCTGGGCACCTTCCCAATATATTCCTTCCCAATATCCCATCCAGCCCTGCCCTCTGGCAGTGGGAAGCCATTCCCTGTGTCCTGTCCCTCCATGGCCTTGGGCACTTCCTTGAACACTTCCACACACTTTGATTATGTAAAAGTGAATACAATTCTTCTCTCTCTCAAATATATCAAACAAACAGGTGACAGGAGACAGTGTCAGTAAATGATATTTACCTCCCAGCATCCCCCAAAAAGAGATTTAGGCTCCAATCCACCCCAGCAATACAATCACCCCAAAAGATTTGCTTCTCTCCATTTCTGGTCTCCAAAGGCAGCAATCTGGTGCCTGACATTTCAGTGTAGTGACCAGGGAGTTATCCTGTGAGGACTGTACACAGACTGGAAAACTCACAAGGTTTCCTGCTGGGATTCAAACATTTCTCCTGGGATTAGGATCTCCCAGCCCACTTTCTGCCTCTGATGGCCTTCAGGTTGTGAAGGAGTTTGGGAAGAAATGACTTTGCAGTGCAGGGCTGTGGCAGCAGCCAGGCCCTGGGGACAGTGCCTGAATCCCAAAGGTCCCAGAGGAGCAGAGAACAGAGTTTATTAAGGGGAAAGTTGAATGAGGAAATAAAACAGCACAGAAACAATGGGCCCTCAAATCTTTTTCCTATTTAACATCCAAAAATAAAGAGATGGGACAAAGCTAAGGAAGGTCTTTGCCTTGTTACCGAGGGGACACAGCTCCACGTTTTGTTCCTTGCTGGTGACAGACCAGAGGCAGCAGGTTCTGGCTGATTCAGGAGATTATTTCAGCATCAGGACGATTTTGCCTGTTACTATTTTGTGTCAGCCCACAGACACATTCCCTCAGATGCCACAAGCTCCTGTCAACTGACAACCTCCCCCAGATTATCCAGTTTCTTTCCCAGGTTCTCAACAAACCAAGCAGTGTTTGACAGGGGAGCCAAACTGTAACTTTCCAATGGAAACTTGAAAACCTGAAAATGTTCAATTTCAATAAAGACTTTGGAAAATTCAGGCATGGGGGGAATTGCAGGAGACAGAACAAGACCAAAGACACATCACTGAAAAAGAGGTGCTGCCCCATGGAAGACTCAAAACAAAGAGGGCAGGGATAGATGGGACATTGGGAAGGAATTCTTCCCTGGGAGGGTGGGGAGGCCCTGGCACAGGCTGCCCAGAGCAGCTGTGGCTGCCCCTGGATCCCTGGAAGTGCCCAAGGCCAGGTTGGACGGGGGTTGGAGCACCCTGGGCTAGTGGAAGGTGTCCCTGCCATGGCAGGGGATGGAATGGGATGAGCTTTAAGATCCCTTCCCACCCAAACCATTGCAGGATTCCCTGATTCTGTGATTTCTGAGATTTGCAAAAAGGGATTAGAAAGGAGAAGAAGGATCTGCCCTGTCTCTAAGGCAGGAAGCCACCCCGTGCATCTCTTCTCCATCCCCTCCCAGCAGTGACATTTTATGAAACCTTTACAAAACACATTTTAACCCAAGGATTCCCCAGTGCATTCATGCTTTAGGACTCACCATGACAGCCTGGTCACACACGTTCAGCTGGGGCTGGCCTGGCACCAGCGTGGCCTTGTGCTGCTGGACCAGCCCCGAGATGTGCTCCACGGCCCGCTGGTATTCCTCACTGGCAAAACTGCAGGGGAGAGACACAGGGGTTACTGCTGGGGCTCCACCGTGCTGTCCCCATCAGCAGGCTGGGCCACAAGGAGGGAGGAGAAGTGCAAACATCCTGCCAGCTGCCCACGGGTCTGTAGGGAATGAAATCCAGGCTGACAGGGTGCAGGTGCTGTGCTTAGGGCAACGAGGATGGCAGTGGCTTGTCCTCCCCAGAAATCACCTGGCTCCTGGCAGCTCAGCTTTCCAAACTGCTGGTCCAGGGGCCCCACATGTTTCCTCCTGGTGCAGATCTGCTGTGAGCTCATGTGGATTCCCAAGGGAATCGTGTTAGCCAATGAAAGGGCATCTCTGGGTCTTCCTCGAGCTGTCCCTTAAATGATGATCAAGGGAGACTTCCCAGACACAGGACAAATACTTTCCCAGACAGCTTAGGACAGAAATTTCCCAAGGCAACCCTTCCAGCATGTCCCACCTGAGGTCACCAGCTCTCCACACTCATCCCCCCTCCTCCAAGAGCTCTCCTGGAGCACCTGCCCCAGGCGGAGGCGTTTGTTGTAGGGAAGCGAAGGGAATGTCAATATTTTGTTTCACAAGAGCGTTCTCAGGAAGGGTTTCAAACACAGCCCTGGGCCGGTTAAACACCACAATCACCAAGGAAATGAACTGAAATTATGCAAACAGAGAGCAGAAGAATAGAAGAGCCTTGTCCAAGACAAGAATACCTCCCCCATTCCACAACATCCCGAGGTTCTGCCCCATCCCCATTCTTCCATTGCAGCTTGATTATTCCAAGCTGGGACCCATCTGCCATGCCCCAAACGTGGTTATAAATCACCAGATCCCGATCCACCCGATTCCTCCAGCAGGTACTTGCTGGAGTGGCTCAGGGTGCACTTCACTAACGCCTCAAGTATTTCTAAAATGCAGGATTCCTAACAATGATCTCACTTTGTCCATCACGTTAAGAGTCACTTAAAAAAACCACCAAAAACCCCACAGAGAGCGGCAAATTCCTTCTGAAGATAAAAGGAACAATGCAGCTGGGTCCTGACCTCGGGCTCCCTCTGCTCCCAGGCCGAGCTGGCCACCAGCCCCACACTCCAGCTAATTTCCTTCTTTGCAAAACAATCACATTTCGAAGGCCAGCAATGTGCCAAGAGTTTCCAGTAAACCCTATAAATATCCCACCTCGGCAGGCAGCCAGGGAGAGGCTGAGTGTGGGGCTGGGCTGAGCTGTGCTGATAGAGAGCCGGAAGGGAATGTGGGATGAGGAGCAAACAGAGCTGCTGCTCTCACACCCAGCTGGCTGCATCCTGGTGGAGAGAGCTGATGGACCACCCTGAAATCCAGAGTATCCTGAGAAGCTCCCGAATTTCACAGAATCCGACAGTCCTGGAATGGTTTGGGTGGGAAGGACCTGAAAGCTCATCTCGTTCCACCCCTGCCATGGCAGGGACACCTTCCGCTGTCCCAGGGTGCTCCAAGCCCCGTCCAGCCTGGCCTTGGACACTGCCAGGGATCCAGGGGCAGCCACAGCTGCTCTGGGCACCCTGTGCCAGGGCCTCCCCACCCTCACAGGGAAGAATTTCTAACTCTGCTCTCCATCAGTAGGAAGCCATTCCCTGTGTCCTGTCACTACCTACTCTCACAACTGGAATTTCCTTGCTCCTCTCCCCGTGCATCCCACCTCAGCTCTCCCAGCATCCCGCTGCTCACTCCTGCACTGCTCCAGAGAAGTTTGGGAGCTGCCAAAGGCCACCTCTGACTCACAGCCTGACTCAGGGCAGCAGTCCCAGTGCTGCAGCCCCGTGGCACAGTGGCCTTTCCGCCTGGCGTGGTTTATCTGGGAGCCTTTGGGTTGAATTCCAAGGGGATGGGATTGGCAGCCCGGCAGCAAAAAAAAAATCCAACCGGATTTTTCGAGGAGCAGAGAGGGTTTAAAGCTAAGCTGGGCTGACACGGACACAGAGAGGGAAGGATGGGGAGACAAACACTGCAAGGAGGATGCCTAGAAGCAGGGGAGCTCCAGGGATGCACATCTGAGCTGGAGATGGGATGAAATAAGGAAGTCAGAAATACTGCACGGCCCACACACTCCAGTGATGGAATTGGAGCTGCAATCAGTTTAGGAGATGTGTTTCAGTGGTTCAGGTTTCTAACAGACCTACAGCTGTTAGAAAGCACTTCCAAGCCCAAAGTAATCCCACTTCTTTAACATCCTCATATTAAGGATTAATAGGCATTAATAAATATATTAATCAATCGTTAGAGTTAGATTCTCCAGTTATTGAATCATTTCACGCCTCCTCCTGCTGCTCTCGTCACTTGTGCTTATTTCTGTCACATCCTTGTGTCATCTCTCTAGCATTTAAGATTTTCTTTTGAAAGAGGACCCATAAGATAAAATATTGCTGGTTACTAATTAGCTCCGCAGCATCTTTACAAATATTGGAGAGCTGAGTTTCATCCATGGAAATGGCTTTTCCGACGCAGGATTCCAAATGAGCCGAAATCTGGACAGAGCAGTGGAAAACACAGCTGTGCTCTGGGTGGAGGAGGAACAGTGTGCTGTCACCACTGCTGCTTTTTGCTCCAAATATGCCAGTCCTGAGGAAAAAAGTCCTTTTTGCTCTTAACTCAGCTCCTGTGTTTATCCACAGCTTTGTGGCTCAGCAGCAACATCAGACACGGGAATGCCATGGAGTAACAATGTCAGCTGGAGTAATTTAAATCAGAGTTCTGGAATGGTTTGGGTTGGAAGGGACATTAAAGATCATCTCATGCCACGGGCAGGGACACCTTCCACTGTCCCAGGCTGCTCCAAGCCCCGTCCAGCCTGGCCTGGGACACTGCCAGGGATCCAGGGGCAGCCACAGCTTCTCTGGGTACCCTGTGCCAGCCCTCCCCACCCTCACAGGGAACAATTCCTTCCCAATATCCCATCTGACCCTGCTCCATGGAGGTTGGTTTTCTTTTTGTGACCCCATGGAGATCCCCATTCCATGGGGTTTGCTTTTCCTGCCTCCATGGAGATTCCTGGCTCAGATAAGCTCAGTTTTTCCTCAGATATTCCTGTTCAGCTCCATAACATGTCCCAAAATCCCTCATCCGTGGATTTCTGAAGTATTTACTGACTGCACAGGAGTTAAAACTGCCTCCAGCCCTAAGCAAGTGCATTTTGAGACAAAATCTGCAGAGTGCCTCGAATTTGCATGTAAAATGGGGATAATTACCTCATGGTAATCAGTCTGAGTTGTTAAGGGAGCTGGGAACCTCTCCTACCTGGAGTCCCATCCTTTCCTGGAATGCATATGCAGGCCGGGGCTGCAAGGCCAGGTTTGCTACATTCCCTGTTCCAAAAAGAGGTGGAATTATCCGTACAGGTGTCTGGGCACCATTGTCTGCGAGGATGCAGCCCTGGGCGTGCTGCATTTCGTATTCCAGTTCAGCAATCCCGGGAAGGAGAGCTGGGAATAGCACTGCAAGAATGAGAGGGTGAGCAGGTGGCGTTGTGAGGAGTTTGCTAAAAGAGATCCCCCGGCGTCCATGAAATTATTCCACGCTCAGAACGAGGGAGCGGAGTGGACAAAGTCCAGGGTCATTACACTAATTGACACTTTACCTCCGGGAAGCCCCTGGAGATGCAATCAGGGCTGGATTGGAGCGCGGGGTCCCAGGCACAGGTGTGGGCTGTGCTTCCTTCATTTTCCGTAATTGTGCCTCGGCAATCTGCTCCCAGCCTCCCCCCCCGGCTCCGCTGGAACCCGCTCTGCTGCTTAACCCCAGCCTGCCCTCCCAGCAAACCCAGCCCTGCAGGGAGGGGGGTTTGTCTCACACTGGGTTAAAGCTCTGCTTTGATCCGGGCTTCTTGGGGTTTCGCCTTCGGGGTCAATTCTCTGCCATCCTTAAATGCGCCCTCAAATAGAGCAGCACACAAACAAATCCAGGAGAGTTTCCAGCAGGATTTCAAGGTCTTTTACACCTCATCCTGCTGAGGCAGTCTCTGTCCTGGCAGTGACGGGACCATGGCATTACTGAGAGGACTGGAACAAAATGGGAATGATATATTATAAAAAATCCTATAATGGGATTCACAGAAACCTGACAAAGGGCTCTAGACCAGGCTGGACAGAGCTTGGAGCAGCCTGGTTTAGTGAAAGGTGTCCCTGCCTTTCAGGATGAGCTTTAACGGTCCCTTCCAATCCAAACCATTCCAGGATTCCATGATTCTAGGAATAGCAGCTCTCAGATTGATATGAAGTTATGGGAAGAGCATAAAACGTGGCTAATGATACTTTACTTCCTTCTCCCCAGGAATTATTTTAATTAAAACCATTATTTTTAATTGTGAAATACACCCAGATTCTGATAATTTGATTTTATCTGTTATCAGTGCTTTGAGGCTTCACAGCACCATGGTATCCAAGTCTTGATCTTGTCTTATTATTCAGTCTTCCTCAGTTCCTCTCTTCTATTATCAAGTTTATTTGCAATTTAAGGTCTGCACAATGCAGGAGGCAGAGACAGGTTCGGGGCTCTGCTGCTGGAATTACTGCAGAGACTCAGAGGAGTCAAAGGAAAACAACTGAGGAACCAAAGAGTGAAGGTGGCCCTTACCTCAAGTCAGCATTTTGGGGCCCAGATGCACCCCTGGAGGGATGAGGGGCACGTGGCCACTGAGCCACAGGAAACCTTGGAATCCCAGAATCATTCAGGTTGGGAAAGGCCTCCAGGATGGTGGAGTCCAAGCTGTGACGATCAGCACCCTCCGTGCAGCAAGGAGATGTGATGGTGCAGATCCTCTACCTGCTCACCTATTTTCATGGAAGTTTTCCCTCCCCAGCTCCCAGAATCCTGCCTTTCTGCTGGGTTTCACTGCGAGGAACCACAGCACTGAAAGGGCAAAGGGGATAAAGGCAGAGGGAGCAGCAAAGCCTTCATCTGTGAGTGAACAGGTGACAAGAAACAACAGCTACCCACTGACCCTCCTGCTGGCTGCTTCTGTGCTGTTCCTGCAGTTTAGTTTTCAGTGCTGTTCCTGAAGTTTAATTTCCAGTGGTATTTCTGAATCATAATTTAAGCACTGGCCACTTCCAGGCACTTTCTTGTGGCTGCAGCACTGCCTGGGCCTGTCTGTGGAGATGATGATGAAGATGATGGCATCCATTTCAAACTGCATTTTGCATGTTTTGCAGCTTTTGTCTCCCAATATTCCTTTTCATGCAGCATCACTGCACCCAGAACAGCTGCAGGGCTGTGGGCTGATGAACCCCAAGTCACAGGTCGGTCCCAGAGACTGGGGAAAGGGCAGCCACGGCCCCAGACGTGTTTGTGTCCATTCCCAGTCTCCAGGCTGATGATTCTCCTCCACAGGTGGATTTTATTTCCCCCTCTTCCCTCTGAGCTGGCTCTGTACCAGTCACACCTGGCTCACCTGCTTCTTCCCACCTTCCTGCATCCAGCCTCGGCGTGGTTGGTGCTCCGTGGTTTTTATTGCCACCTCTGAGGCTCCTTATCCACAATTTCCACCCTTTTAGTGCCACCTCTCCTGTGGCAGCTGCTAATTCACCCCTGCAGTACAGCTGGTACCATTTCCCTCTTTCCAAGACGAGGAGTCAGCATCTCCCCTGGGCACAATCCTTGCTCTTTGCTATTATTCCCATTTTCCCCCCTGTTTTGCACCTTCTCTCCCTTCCCCACAGCCAGGTTTGTGCCCTGAGCACTAAGGTGAGACTGGCAACTTTTCCATCAGATCCTTTCCCCTTTAGCTTCCCTTCAGGAGCTCCTTCCCTTTTTTTTTCTGGCTCCATAACCACTGCAATTACCTCTCTGATGATTTCCTGAATTTTCCATCTGCTCGAAATAGGCACTTGTGAGCTCTCTTCTTAATTAATGTGTTCTAAAATCATTATGTTCATCAACCAAGCCTTATCACTTCCATTTTCTTCCATAATAGTAAAATCCATTGCCCTAAGTAAAACACAGGAATTTTGATGTTCATAATTCAATAAACTCATTGCTCAGAGCAGAAGCTGCTACAAACCTGGAGTAACAACAAGGTGTGAGCAGGCTCTACTTACCCTGTCCTTACTTGTTATTAAGCTTTGCACCTCTGGCTCAAACTGGCAGAATTTCAGAGATTTCTGTTATAAATTCTTTGGCTTCAAAACACTTTTTATCTACTTCAGGCTGCATTAAGTATTTTAGTAACTGTATTTTTAGCTGTGCCAGCTTCGCTTTTTATACATATATATATATTTATATAAATATAAAATCATTATTTTTGTTCTCCTTGACTGGTAATGCAGTTTTTTAGTAAATGTGAGTATAAACAATAATCTGACTCAGATAACAAAACTGACAACTGCTCGCAAAGATGGTACCAACAGATAATTGTACTGAATTTGTCACACTGGAGAAACAAGTTCCCTCTGTGGTACTTAGCACACACACACCATAGCCCAAAGAAAACAGAATCTGGCCAAGGGAAAAACCTATCAGATCTTTTAGTTCTGCATTTGGATAAATTTGGTAACAAGGGCAGTTATTGCATCCAGGGAGGAAACAAAGCCCTGCTCAGACTCAGGGAAATGCTTCTGCTTTCTGTGCTGCCCAACACACATCCTTAGTTAGGGTTTAAAGTTGAGAGCTATAAAAAAGAGAGATTTTCTGTCCCCCAGCCTGCACTGATCTAGGCAATCTCTCGGGTGACAATGGCACAAAGGGTTCACTTCTCACCACCAAGGATGGGGTAACTGCTGTACCAGGAGCTCCAGAAGAGCTGGAGAGGGGCTTTGGAGAAGGGCTGGAGAGACAGGACAGGGGGGAATGGCTTCCCACTGCCAGATTAGATGGGATATTGGGAAGGAATTCCTCCCTGGGAGGGTGGGGAGGCCCTGGCACAGGGTGCCCAGAGAAGCTGTGGCTGCTCCTGGATCCCTGGCAGTGCCCAAGGCCAGGCTGGAATAACTTGGGATAGTGGAAGGTGTCCCTGCCATGGCAGGGGGTGGGATGGGATGAGCTTTAAGGTCCCTCCAACCCAACCCATTCCAGGACTCCATGGTATTTCAAGGCAAAGGAGCAAAGACAACTGTGTCCCTTGGCAGAAGATGCAGGGCAGGGAGGATCCAGCCAAATCCAGAGGGGCAGCAGCAGCAGCAGGAGAAGTCCCAGCCCTGTTTTCCCAGAGCAGCTGAGGACAGGGATGCAGCACAAGGAGGGAACACAAGTGCAGGGTGCCAGATGGCTCAGCCCTGCCAGACGTGTCCCCAGCACGCTGACAGGACCTGCCTGGAACTGCCTGAGCAGTTTTTGTACTGCATGGGAAGTGCTCCTGTGGGAGCTCCTTTGGCTGGGATTGTTTGCAGGCAGGCTCCAGGAAATGCAGTGAAGCATGGGAGGAGGAGGAGGGAGGACTTGTCCTGCCTCACCAAGGAACCCAGGGAGCTGGACATGTTACCTGCTGCCTCTGGATCTGGCAGGACTTGCATCTTCAGGGATCCCTTTAGCAGCCACTTCAACAAGGACTGAAAAGCTTTGTTGGATTTTTGGAAAAAGAGGTTATTTCTATCCACTCATCTTCCTAATACAGAATAACACCCATGGAATGGTTTGGGTGGGAAGAGACCCTAAAGCTCATCTCATTCCAGCCCCCATGAGATGACCCAAACAGTGGTGGGCTTGGCAGGGCCAGGTTAATGGCACTTGATGGTCCTAAGGGCTTTTCCCAGTCTTAAACACTCCCTGAATCTATGAAATTGCAGCCTTGAAGAATTGTCTCTGGGTGTCCTGCACGTGCAGTGCCACAACCCTGCAAGTCAGGGGTGCTGCTGCAGGCGACTGAGCTGCTGATTCCTGGGATTCCCTGGCTCTGAGATCCCAAATATAGAAGCAGCAAATCCCTCTGGAGGTGCATGTGATGCCAGGCCTTCCTGAGCAGCACTGACACCCACTGCTGGTGCCTTTGCACGTGACCCCCACTCCAAATCCACGTAAATCAAGAGAGGTGACAGATCATTAAAATCATTTCAAGGGGGAAGAAAAGGCTGCACTAAATAAGGAATAAATGTAATAAAAAGTGAGCAAAAGCAGGCAGGGAGAACAGAGCCAGCATGTAGGGACAGACAGATGCAGGCTGGGAGGAAGATGCTGGATTCCCTTTGGAGAAACATTAGTGTCGGGACTCCCAGCAGGCTCCCTGCCAAGGGGGATAATTAAGCTAAATAAAAATACACACCAGGAACAGCTCCACAAATGAGGATAATTTAATTACCACATTCGATAGAGGAGACCCACTTCCCATGAGTTTTCCATTGTGACCAGAGAGGAGACAATAGCAGCAGAATGTGCTGGAGAAAGGAAGAGTGGTTTGCTAAAAAGAGGGTTTCTATTAGGGGCTGCATAATAAACACCAGCTCAGCTCTCCATAATCGGGTCATAATCTTGCCATAAAATTCAATCAAAGCAACAGCTTGTGAATATCCAAAAAATCAATGCAACCATATGAGAAATGATTGCAGATGGAACCCTGGAATTTATTTCAATGCTCACTCCATGGTGGTGGGAAGGAACAGCAAAATCACAGGGAAGCAACTGCTGCAAACACCTCTGAGGGAAGAGCTCCTCTGCCTCGAATGCAAAGGAAAAGCAAACAGTATCACAGAATCCCAAATACAATGTGAGTATTTAGGGTTGGGAGGGAGTTCTAGAGATCACCCAGTGCAATCCCCTGGCAAGGCAGGGTCACCTGGAGCAGGTGACCCAGGTGACAAACACAGCAGGCAAGCTACAGCTCAGTCACTGCTACCCCTCTGTTTCATCCTTGGAAAAAGAGGTTATTTCTGTACACTCATTTCCTAAACCAGAATCATGAAATGGGTGGGAAGGAACATTAAAGCCCATCCAGTCCCACCCCCTGCCATGGGCAGGGACACCTTCCACTATCCCAGGCTGCTCCAAACCCCATCCAGAGGACACTTCCAGGGATGGGGCAGCCACAGCTTCTCTGGGGCCTCACCACCCTCACAGGGAACAATTCCTTCCCAATATCCCATCTATCCCTGCCCTCTGGCAGTGGGAAGCCATTCCCTGGCACTCCAGGCCCTTGGGAAACAAACCAGTTGTTAAACTGCCCAGGTCTCACCTGGAACCCCAGCCCAGTTTAGTTTCACTGAGCTGTATTTACAGCCCTGGAGCTGCAGCTGTGCTTTATTCATTAGTGCTGGAATGCAGTGGAAGCAGAGCTCCCAGACAGCTTTGCCCACTGCCTGATGCACCTCTGAAGTGCTCTGTTAAGCGAGAAAATGGAAATATTTTCCCTCCCCTCCTCTCTCCAGTGAAAACACTCTGTGGACAGCACAGGCTGAGTTCCTCTGGAAGGAATGGGCTGAGTGTGTCCACTCAATTATTCAAAACAGTTGAGTAATTGCAGCCCTGTCAGCTCAGAAAACATCTCTGCCCCTCCAGGCTGCTGCACAAACCCAGTTCTGGGCAGGCAGTCCCAGCAGCACTTGTTCCCTCTTGATTTATTTCCACACTCTCCCAGTCAGAGCCACTGGTGAGGGATGAGGCTGCGTGTCCCTGGATTTGCTGCAGGGAGGTGGGGACACCTTGGGAGCGTTTTTGGAGGTGGCAGGGTTCTTTGTGGGCTCTGCTGGCTGCTGACTGCATAAATCCTTGTGGGAATCTCTCAGGGCATGGTGTGTGCCAGAGATAAAAACTACAATAGCAGGCTTAGAGGAAAATAGGTTCAGACAGCCAGGAGAGCCCGAGGAAGGAGCAGGTTTGGGCACAAAGTCCTCTTGCTAAAGACCCTCTGGAGGAGCTCCCTCAGCCAGGGTAGGAGACTGGAAGGTTACCAGTGTGCCCTCCAGAGACTCCAGTACCACACACCACTGGTTGTTTCTTCCCTGGCCCCAAAACTCCCAGCTCCAGGGCACAACTCCCCAGCAGCTCTGTTGGACTGCACAGCTGTGCTGCTCTCAGCCCTGTCCTGCCCCAAAATGGGGGTTTCCCTCTTCCCTGAGGGGCTGCAGGACACAGAACAGGAACAACCAGGCTGACAAATCTATGTGCACACCCATCTCACCTGACCACCTGGAAAGCCATTATTTCCCAGCATGGCTTTCTGGGATGGCTTTTTAAGCAGATTTCAAGAACCAGCTACCACAGCAAATGAATTTTGAGCGCTGACACTGCTGAGTTTTCATGAAACCTCATGAAGTGGCTCACCTCAGTGGGAACTTCTCGCCAGGGTCCCTGCCCAGGTGGAAGAGCAGTGGCAGGTAGGTGTGCTCCTCCTGGGTGTGCGTTGTCACTCCAGACACACTCTGGCCAGGACAGAAATCGATGCCCTGCAGGAAAAAGGAGAGAGGTCATCAAAGGTGATGCAGGGCAGGCAGCAAAATTTGAGTTGATGCCACTTTCTCCAGCACTTTGTTCCAACACACCGACAAACCTCAGAATTATTTTAAATCAAGAGTCCACTTCAATCTGCAAAACACATTCTGAGCTGGAGGGGTAAAATAAGGTGACCAAGTGGTGTGGCACTGACATAGGAGCTGAAGCAAGGCCGTGCATTCTTGTCTTATAAAAATATAATCCCAATAAAATATTCATTAAAATGAAATGGCAGAACAAAAGACAAAGAGGTGGAAGCATTTAATCATAAAAATTCTGCACATGGGAAGTATTTTCTCTCTGGTTTTTATGGCTTTGGAACGGCCCGGGAAGATGGGATCGCTTGGCACTTCTGATCAAAACCCAAACCCCAGGAGATACATCCAGACACCCCGAGAGGCAGCAGGCACCTGCCAGCCTCCCTGAAAACCCCCTGCCAGCACCTCAAGGATCAGTTTCTCTGAAGAATGAAGCAAATCTGGTTAATTTTTTAAAAACTGTTTGCGTTTTTGGTTTGATTCATGGCAAGCTGGCATTGAGGGACTCACCTGGGCATGATGGGGGATGAAGGGAGTGGGGACATTCCCACATTCCTGTCCCTGCCAACCTGTGGGGGCAGCAGGTGGGATTTTCCCTGCAGCAGCAGTGGATATGAAGGGCACAGGTACCGGGAATCTCCCGGGGAGAGCAACTGGGAGCAGCAAGGGGTTAAGAGCTCGCTGGGCACCAGCGCTGCTGGTTCCATCTGCCCCGCAGCCCTGCCAGCTCCCGCTCCCTCCCAGCTCTGATTAGCCAGTTGGGAGCTCCCTAATCCCTGGCCTGCAGCCTCCAGGCCCAACAGAGCCCATTTAAACCCCGGGAAGAGCCAAAAATGCAAAAGCACTCATTTCCCTGAGCAGCCAATAAAGCAGGGCCCCCCCAGCCCAGCCAGGCCCGGCCCCAAATGGACTTGTTAAAGCTGGGTTTTACAATTCCAGCTCCCACGCTGTTCCTTACAATCCCCAAAGTACCCCGAGACACGGACAGAGACATGGAGAGCAGGTAAATGGGAACGTTTCAATGGAAGTGGGAAAGCAGCTGTAGCATTTGCTTATAAACCAAAACTGAAAAGGCTCTCTACAGATGTTGGTAGGATTTGATTGGCAAACAATTTTCTAAAAATATCCCGTGTTTTTAATGGACAGCTGGTCAGTGGAGCAGTTAATATTCTGCTTTTCAATAAAGCAAGAAGTTTAGAAGCCCATGAAATCCCATTTATCTGCACAGAGCTATAGATTCCTGAACCACTGACTGGAAAAATAAGGGAGTTGCTTGATAGGTTGGAGTGGCCCTACCAATAATGGACTTTAAATGGATACAAAACTGATTGACCTTTCCACCCTGTGACGCCACAGGCCTCTGAAACACACAGGGAAAAGAGATTTTTGTGGGTTTTTTTTTCCCACAAAAGGACCAGTTAATGAAAAGGTATCAAAGCCTCCATAACATCCAAATTATAATTTGGATGCAAATCAAACACGCAATTTAATTAAGAGCCTGCTAATTGGTACAATGCTCCTCGGCTGCAAATGCTTCAGTGTGAAAGATTTTCGTCTCTCGGGTGTTTGTTTAGACATTGCTCTGTTTCTATTTTATCTTGTGTTTCCTAGGAAATCCTTGTAGCCCAGACTCCAGAACACGATCCCAAAGCTTCCCAGGAAAGAAAGTGCTGGGACAATTTGCCTGATGCCACCAGCCCAAAGCTGCCTGTCATTCTAATTTAAGCACTCAGTGCCCTCTTCAAAAGCAGTCTAGTGGAGAAAAATCAAATAAATAAATAGGTAAATAAATAAAATCCCAAGAATACCACTTTAGGACATTTCTAAGGCATTTCAACTTTATCCCTGCAAATAAAATGGAATATTGCTATTTTTATGCACTGTGTGAGTCAATATTCAACCTGCAGAGAGAGCTTCAAAGATTTTCTATCTATTCATCAACAAACGAGTAAAAAAAATATATAAATATATAAAATTCAATATTATTTACTTTATTTTGTATAGCTATGGTGATGTCTGGAGCTGGAGAAGAGCCAAGAGCTGCCTAAGCCTGTCCTACCCACCAGGATAACACCACCCAAATCCACTCTCCTGTTGTTCCCTGAAAGCTGTTTATTGTCAGACTAATAACAACAACTGGTATTGTTAATGACAACATGCAGGGATCAATAGTTCAAGCACATTCCTAATATTTCCCCCTGCTCCCTGTCCAAGGTAATGGATGGAGTCCCCATCTCTGGAGGTGGCACTCAGTGCTCACACCTGGGGACTGCTCACAGGTTGGACTCCGTGACCCTGGAGAGCTTTTCCAACCTCCAGGACTCTGGGATTTGCAGGGATCACTGATCAAACTCAGCACAAAGGTCACTCCCTGTGTTTCAGCAAACTCTTGGAGCTTTTCTCCTCCATCACAAAAGCTTGAAAGTCAAACCAGAAGCTCCTGTCTGGAGCTTCTCCTGCCCTCTAAGGGAGCCCACAAAGAGCATCGAGTGGCACCAAGAACAGCTCAGCTCCTGCCCAGCTCAGCGTTCTGCACCCCCACATAAACCTCTTTGCTGCAGGAGGGATTCCAACAATCCTTTCTTTCAATTATTCTGATTAAAACACAACATTCCCTGCCCACCAGGTGAGCCTTTCAGCGACCTCCCTCTCCGTCCCTCTCAGCAATCACACAGCCCGGGCTGCCTTTCCATCCCTGGGCTGCAGCAGCCTTTGGTTTGGTTGCACAGCTTTAATTTCCAGAGCAAATGGCCCACAGATGCTGTGTCAATATAGACATGAGACAAACACAGCCGGCTGCCAGTTTGGGCTCGCGGCCAAGAGATGGAATCACCACTTGTGTTCACGGGAGCCCTCTGGCAATGGCTCAGCCTGGCCCCGGCCCAGCCGCTCCGCCTGCCCGGCGGCACCGGGGGCTGCAGCCACAGCGCCGGGCTCTGCCCCCTGCCCTGGGCTCTG
>VWZW01004341.1:86512-109949 GCA_013397115.1 Edolisoma coerulescens
CCCTGCCCCGGGCTCTGCCCTCTGCCCCGGGCTCCTCGCTCCACCAACGCCACCCAGGCCACCAAACCCAGGTGAGCATGGCAAGGAGAAGAGCGCAGCTGTAAATGAGAGCCTGGAATGGCGTTTCTTGCTGCTTGCCACAGGTAAACGGTGTCCTTGCCCTGCCGGCTATTCCCGGTGGAATCCTCCTTGGGATGAGCAGTCAGCTCCAAGTGTGGGTGCCAAGCTTCAACCCCGTGCACCCAGAATTGCTTCTAATGTGTTAACAGGCTGGAAGAGCCCCCCGAGGATGGGCAGCCCCCGGAGATGGGCAGCTCAGCCAGCTCCGATCGATGGCTGGTTCATATGCTCACAGGACCACAATCAAATGTCATTATTTGCGAGGTTCTACTTGACTTCACATCCCCCGCGCAGAAAAGGCTTTATCGATCCCTTCGCGCGGAGGAGAAGGGCAATCACGGAGCCTGACTGGAATAACCCCTTTGGCATTTTGCATTAAAACAATAGCGGCTGCTGGCAGGCGCCTCCACCCAGCCTTTAAAGTCACAGGAGCGCTCAAGGAATCCCTCTGAAGGCTCCCAACGAGCTGACAGCACAAAGGTTGATGTTATCGGCCCCTCTCCGACAACCGAAGGGCGTTTTCCACGTTTTTTCCTTCATTATTTTTTCCCTTTCTTGCATCGGTGCTCTTGGAAGGCGCAAGGGCTGTTCTGTGCTGGATACTCTTGGTGGCAGGCAGAAAAAAGGAAATTTCCTTTCTCCTGCTACCCCCTATTCCTGCCTCCTCTACGCAGCACTAAATTAGGAAATTCCTGACGACTTGCTGCCTACTCAGATAAATCTAAAGAAAACACCCGTTTTTCCCCCTTTCAGACCCCTACTTTCAAAAAGGTGACTTCCAGTAAAAGTCCTGTGTGTTTTCACTGTCCAAGAGGGATCTCCCCAGGTTTATCCTCAGTTCTCCCTTTGCTCCTGCACACGTGGCTATTTTTATCACTGCTGATTTTTGCTACAAGAAAAAAAAAGGTGAACAACAATGGAAAAGCTTTCTACCCACCAATCCTACCCACCAGGGACTCAGCCCACGTGCAGGAGGGAGATTTCTCTGCCTCTATCAAACTGTTTAAAAATACAAACACATTTTTCAAGTCAGCCTTCCTTTCATCTCTCTCTGTCCCATTTATCACCTCTTGAATGTCAGAGATGTCAAATTATGTAAACATGAGCCACCTATATAGATGGAAACCAGGTAAACAGCTCCAAATAAGCATCCTGTGCAATCCACAGGGAAAGTGTCCCACAAAATGCTTACTCCCACTTGATTCTGTGGAGTGAGCCTTCCCTTGATGCTTTCAAGAGACCACCCCCTCAAGAATCAAGAAATCCAGTTAATCCAGCAGAAAAGGCAGCATCGAGGTATCCTCCAGCACTGAGAGAGACTACAAGGCTTCCTGACAGGAGTCAGACTAGAAAAAAAAAATAATTGCTCGGGGGTTAAAAAATAAACAAACAAAACCTGGGAAGAACAGAAGAGCACAATTCATCTGTGTGTCAGATGACAAGTCCTAATCCCAGGCCATAAGGCAGAGGATGCAGACCAGTAAGGGCATGTTTCTGTCATGGGACTTGAGGATGACTGTAAACCTGTGTGCTGCCTGCACGGGATGCTTCCAGAGTAAATATTCCGAGTGCCATATGGAGAGGAGCCTTCAGATCCCTGCTCTGCTTTCCTAGGCTTTGCTTTCTGCAGGCTGTGTCTCTCTGGGGTGTTTTTATTTGTGTGCACGTTCTTTTTTACTGAACCAGCTCACACCCCAGCCAAACACAGCTTTCCAGGTGAGGGGCCACATCCTCCCTCGCCCATCCTGGTCAGCCTAAACACACCCAGGACAGGCACCAGCTCCCCATTTTCCAGTATCAATGTGAAAATGGGGTTCTGGCTGCTTTAATGGGATAATCTCACCTGAAAGTCAAACAAAAATGTGGGTTAAACCCAGGGACGTTTTCTGTATCAATGATTTCCCACACAGTCAATTACCAAGGGAATTCTGGAAGTGAAAGGAGGTCTGGCTAAACCCTGTCTGTCAAAATCATGGAATATTCACCTACCCATAAAGCAAACCTCTTCAAAATGTGCAGGCAGCTGTTTTGCCACATCTGGCCAACCTCAGCTCTCTTTCCAATGGATGACAAGATGACCACATATTCCAGGTCTGAGCAGGGACCTTCAGACACAGAGAGTTTCACATCTGGAAGTCTCACTGGATTCACAATGAGGAAAGACCTCTAAAGATCATACAATTAACAAATCCTCATTAGCTGGAGTTCTACTGGGATGGCACATCAAACTTATTGAACAAACAGGCCAACAGTCAGAATTCCAAATGCCACAGATGTGCATGGATTTATATTTGTTTTTCAAATGGAATTAGCAAACAAAGTGGCCTTTTTGATTCCAGAGTCCAAAATCAACACAGCTGGGAAGGCCAGTCACTGAAAGAGGGAACTGTGTTGTAAGGTGAGCTTAGAAACTCCTCCAGCAGGGCTGGGAACCGTGGAACTGCTCTGCATTCTGATTTATTTCTATTTTTAAACTTGCGAGGTTTGTAATTAATGGCTCGAGGACATGAGGAGAATTGGAACAAATCTCAGCCTCAGCTTCCTCTGCATGTTGTTAATGGCTGCTCTGGCCACTAATGTGCTCCAATTTTCCCCACATCAAGCTCATGTGATCCAAGCTGCAGGAAAGAGAGTGGATTTGTAATCGTCTCTCTGATGTACAGGATAATTGCTGACTTTTATCAGACAGCAGTTAAACAAAGACTTGGAAAGAAATAAATATTCCTTAATTGCAGCACTGCCACTGCTCGCAGTGGGAGAGCCTCTGGAAGGAGTAGCTGGTCCCCATTATCACCGTTACACACCCAGACATGTAGGCTAAGCTGAGTTCCATGGAGGGGTTTATTTATTTCCCAGCCGGGGCTGGAAGTGTGGCTATGTGCTTTTATCACCACGGAGAGCAGGAATTCCTGTGGGAATCTGGCAGGCTCATGGGAAGAGCAGGAGGCCACCCCTACGCCCAAACACAAGGACAGAGGAGCTCCCAGTTCCTCCCACCCAGGGAAAACCCTCCGTGGGTGATAAATAGGCTTTACTCACACACAAGACAAATAAATGATCTCATTTTATCTGTGTGGAATTAGCACGGAGACAGAGCATAAAATACATTTCTAGAGCCAGCTTTCCTTTCCTGCTTGCTCCCTGTAAAACAAGCTCTGACTCCTGGAGCACTGCAGTCTGAAAAAAGACAAACACACACATTTACAGCCCTGAATGTAAATGACTCCCTCGGAGCTGACGCTTCCTTCTACCCCCAGGACATCCCAATGAAAGAATCCCTGCACTTTTATATCCACAAATGTCACCAGCACTTAGTTCTGCACCTGTGATGCCTTGAGGACCTTCCATAAGTTCAAAAAAAAAAAAAAAAAAAGGCATAAAAAAATAAATCATGCAAACAATCCCTCCCCAAGCCCAGGCTGCTGTCAGGATTGCTGAGAGCTGGGCCTTAATGCACCAGGTTCCTGTCTGAAGGTATCTTCAGCAAGGCACACGTGTGAAGCTGCCACTCAGCAAATGCCCCAGAGTTCAGAGCCCAAGAAAGACCCAAAAATAATAGTGCTTAACATCTAACTGTGAGGAGATCAGCCAGGAAGTAAATAAAATAAACAGAATGTTACACACAGTGTGATGTGGGCTCACGAAAGTGCTGGTAACAGATTAAACACATTTATTTTCCTGTTTGCAAGCACTGCTGTTCTCTCCACTGGGCCTTTCCTACAGCTGTCCTTTCAAACCATCACAAACCCAACAAACTCATCCCAGTTCCATTCCAGTAATTCAGGGCACCAGGTGTTTTGTGCCAGGAATTTGGAGGTAAGTGGTCAGTGTGGCATCAGGCTCCAGACTTTCCCAGAATCACAGAATATCCCGAGTTGGAAGGGACCCACAAGGATCAGGGAGTCTAACCACAAGGGGACACCTAAAAGCTCAGAATTCAGCAGGGAAAGTTCAATATTAAGGGGGATTAAGTGCTGATTAAAGGGAGCATCCCTCAGAACAACTTGAAATTTGCTCATTTTCCTCTCTTTGTCCCTGATTTCAGGAGAGGGGGGTGTGAGACCAGTCCCCTTAGATTTTTGTAGGATCACAGAATTATTTAGGTTGGAGAAGCCTCTGAGATCATCGAGTCCAGTTGTTCCCCCAGCACTGCCAAGGCCACCACCCACCCATGTCCCCAAGTGCCACATCCACATGGCTGTTACATAGGGGGACTGGGACTCCACCACCTCCCTGGGCAGCTGTGCCAGGGCTGGACAGCCCTTTAGGGGCAGAAATATCCCTGATATCCAACAGAAACCTGCACAGCAGCTCCGGTAGCTCTCAGGAACCTGAAGCATGGTGACATCCCCCAATTTAAAGGGTGCCTGTCCCCGGGATCCTGTGACTCCAGGGACAGGTCCCCGTGCCATTACCTTGCTGTGCTCCTCCCAGGAGTTGCTCCAGGTCCAGTAGTGAGCTTTGTAAAGCCCAGCTCTCACTGCCATCAGCTCGTTGCCACGATAATAGAAAATGGGCCTGGAAGGAGAGCAGAGCTGCGTGAGAAACACCAACAGGCCGGGCCCAGCCTCCTGATAAGGGCCACAAACCCCTTAATGGCATCCGACTTCCCATGTGGATATCAGGCAGGCACAGGCTGCCTCCTAATAGTCTCCTCTGCAAGGTTTTCAATTAACATTTCTTAAAGTGTTCATCAAGTTGAGAGCTCACACGGTGCAAGAATGAAACATTATCCAGCTTGGCTGCCAGTGATTGTTAATCCTTGAACTCTCAGCCCCTGGGATTTCCTCTGGAGCGTGGCGGTTTCAACGTCAAACTGCTCTCAAGTGCCTGGGTGGGAGGGGAAAAGTGGGATTCACGGGCTCTGGGATGCTCAGCCTCCTCTTGCCAGCAACTCCCCAGCTCTGCCACCGAGCTGTCAGTGTCACACGGACAGGGTGGCCGGGAGGACACCAGATGCTGGCATGTTCTGGATGACATCTCCGAGAAACTCCATATGGAACAACCTGGCAGCCAGACACGCTGTGTTTTTAACTCCTATCCATTTTTTTCCCCCCAAACCTCACTTTGCAGCATGTAAACACACTGCTAAAGCTGCATTTGTTCCCAGAGGTTTCCCTAATTAATAATTCATCCGGGAAACGCATCTCACTCGCTTCATCTGTGCTCTTCCCTGGGCATCCCAGCAATGCTCCCGTCGGTTTTCCCAACAAAAAACTTCTCGTTTTTTTGGGGGAACAACACAAAATTTTACTGGAAGGGACTGTCTGCAGGAGAAGGGGTCGATTTGTTGGTGCAGCTCCTCTCTCCAGCTGTTTTGGGCTGCTGACAGGACACGAGGGCGGAGCTGTTTGTCACTGTCAGGGGGGACCTTTGTCTTTCCTTCTCAGATGCCACTCCAAAAACGACTCACTCTGGAGATGCCACCTTGAAAAACCTGTCCCTAAATGCAAGGTGAAATTTAAATATCCCCATCTGAATGACAGGAGTGGCCTTAGAGCTCTTTTAGCCTCACAGAAACAATGAACCTCCCTCCTTTGTCACCAGGAACAAAGAGGAAACAACTTGGTCCCCAGGAGGAAGGGGAAGCTGCTCCCAGCAGAGCCCATTCCTGCACCCTTAACACACCTGGAAGTGAAATAAAGGCAGCAAGAGACCTGCCAAACTGCAGCACCTGATCTGAACCAGTCCCATCAACAAAACCTCCCAAAAATATTCCACGAAATACTCCAGTCTCCTTTTCCTTCCCATGAACACCCAATATTTGACCAATTTTGTGCCCCTTTGACTGAGGGTTTTAGGTTTTTCCTTTGGAAGGAGGATTCCAGCTTGTACTCAATATTCTGTTAAAAATGATTTCTTTTTCCCCTCCATTCACTTTTTCCTTTTTAAGCTTAAAAGAACACAACAACTGCATCTCCTGGAAAGTTTTTGGGGGACTGTGAAAACTTTGTCCTGGTCAGGTCTAGGGGGGAAAAAAAAAAAACAGGAAAAAAAGAAGGAAAAAAGCCACAATGTGCTTTGAGTGACTGTTGCTGTAACACAAACAAGGGGTTGGTGACTGCAATGAAATTCCCTTTTAAAACAACAAAGAAACTTTCCAAACTTCCTGAAGATGGGCCAGGCTGTGTTTGAGGAACCTGCAAGGCTCCTGCCAGGTAACACTCAGGTGTGCTCCTTGCTTAACGGGCACAGAAGGAATTTCACAGCACAAAGGCTCTCATCCAACGAGGAAAAGAGCTCCAAAAATGTTTTCCATGCATAAGTTTCCTTGCTATCTCCCAAAGAATATCCTTGTAGTCAGATTTCTCAGGCTGCCAAATTCCTCACCAAAATCCCAACTCCAAGACCTCTCTCAACCTCTGACACTTCCAATACAATATTTGTTGGCAGGATTTGCTGTCAGACCCTGGTGCCTGTGCCCAAGAGCTGACAGTACATAAAGATTCCGGGCCTTTCACCCAAATCTGTCCCTGCAGAAGCATTCCCAGATCCAGGACCTTGGGAAGGGGTGTGTTTCCAGGTCCCCTGCAGCAGCACAGCCTTTACCTCCCACCTCTGCAGCAGGACAAGGACCCAGCACACTCTGGGCTGCTTTTGCAGTGATAAATAATGGATTCTCCTGTAGCCAGCCTCCCGTTCTCAGGCTTTTATCTCCCCTACTGCCATATGTTGTTCCAGGGATCCCTGCTAACCCTGTGACATTTTCATCTGTCCCCAGACTCCAGTGTATGGCAACATGCCACATGTCAGGAATTCCCACCCCAGCTTGTTCCAGCGGAGTGGGAGCTCAGTGGGAAGCTCTGCTGCTGCCCCACCTCACAGAGGGGGAAGCAAAGCTGCATGCATTCCATTTCTATCCAATATCTGTGAGCTGGTGTTAAAAAAAACCAGCCCCAAATTTGGCATCCCTTCAGCCAAGAGCAGGGCTGGCAGCTCGGGGATAATAACTGACCTGTCAATTAGCTTGCCCTGCAGGATGACAGGTAAAAGGTCGATGCCATCAATCTGTCTGTCACTGGGAGGCTGCAGACCCGCCAGGGAGAGGCTGGTGCTGAACAGATCCATCACACTGCCCAGCTGATGGCTGACCTGGAACAAAAACAAATCAACAGAAACACATTTGCAAAGAGCCCTTCAGGAAAATCCATAAGGAAACAGGTTCCCTCCACAGCTCCCTGAAAAACCTCTCCCTTTACACTGCTGCCGTCTCCAGCAAACTCCTCTGAAAATAATAAAGCAAAGGAAACAATCCCTATTTCCCCACTTCCAGGTAGAATTTGCATTTTGATTCTTTTCTTCCTCTCCCTCTCCTCACTCCTGTGTATCCCTTTTCCAGGAGCGTGCTGTCGCAGGGCTCAACTTAATTTAGCAAATTCCAACTCATTTGTGGATTGAAAAATCAGCACTTACACCAAGGGAAAAAAAAAGTCCTCGATTTGTGCCCTTCTCCAGGTCATCTCTGGAGTCCAGAATACCCTGAGAGAGTTCCCAGAAAGCACAGGGATAGATGGATAACAACAAAAAGAGCCTGATGACTTCATCTGCAAACCATTTCCAACAATTCAAGAACTGTAAAGTTGTGGTATTTTTAGTCCATATTTTAATAAGGGAGAAAAACATCTGGGTTTGGCTTCAATGGAGATGTGCACGGGGTTTTTTTCCCCCCTTTTTCCTTACTTGGAAGCCATACTTATCTCTCTGCTCTTAATTATTTATATTTTAAAACCCTACAAAGTCTGTTCTGCCTGATTCTTTCTGAACCTTTGCTGCCTCCCCGATCGTGGGAGCTGTTGTAGGGTGTTTAATTAGTCAGTGCCACACTAAATTAAAGCAGATCCTGCCAGATCAGGAGCACCAGGATGCACCAGCACAAGATTGACAGGGAAAGAGCATTTTCAGCCACAGCACTTGTTGGGAAACAAGAAACCCTTGGATACAACCCCACAGCTGTGAGTACCAAAGCACTTTCTGAATAAATCCAAGTCCAATCCCAACAGAATGTTGGAAGTATCAAAGACTTTTTACCCCCGAGTCTTTCTTCTCACAAAGAGACCCCCAGCCTCTAAGCTGACACAAATTATTTAAATGCAACAAATGATAACATGATAAATGAATTTTTGTGAGATGCTGGCTCAAAAATAAAGGAAAAATGCTATTTTTCCTGGGACACTAAACCTTGTATTAAGAGGCTGGGCTGAACAAAGTCAACACAAAGGAAGAATTAAGAAATTTAAAAAAAAAGAACTGGAGAAAGCAACATGCAGGGGCCTAATTACAAGTTTAACATTACAATATCACATTACTTGATTACAGTCATTTCAATTTTTAATGGCTTTCATTCATCAGGAGGTGTTGGCAGGAACACATCTTATTAAAGCTGCATGCAAGAATCCTGCCACAATTCCTCGGGAGGAAACAAAGTGCAAAGCTTTAAGCACAAGAGGAAGCCTGGCCATGGAAATCCTTGGGAAAGCAGCTGGATCAGCTGACCAAGATCAACAGGTCCTGGGCACTCGAGTTGAGGATTTATCCATGGCCACTGCCTGGGAAAGGTCCTGCTCAGCCTGGCCTTGGGGACAGGGACCAAGGGAGATGTTTTCCAGAGAAGCTGTGGCTGCCCCAGCCCCGGGAGTGCTCAAGGCCAGCTTGGATGGGATTTGGAGAACATTTATTCCTTATTTTAATGCAGCCTTTTCCTCTCCTTACAATGATTTTAATCATCCTGTCCCACCTCCCTGCTCCATCCCAGAGCACAGAGCACAGGGCACAGGATGGTATCCCGGCAGCTGTGGGATATCTCCTGAGGGAGACTCCACACTCCCTCTGGGCACAGAGGAAAGAAGCTCTGCCTCATGCCCAGCTCCAGCTTCCTGGGATCAGTTCCTGCCCATCCCTCCTGTGCCACAGCTGGGCCCTGGGAGCAGAGCCTGGGCCCTGCTCTGTCCCCTCCCTGCAGCTGGACGTGGCTGAGGTCCCCTCTGAGCCCTGCTCTGTCCTGTCCCTGCAGCTGGACGTGGCTGAGGTCCCCTGTGAGCCCTGCTCTGTCCTGTCCCTGCAGCTGGACGTGGCTGAGGTCCCCTGTGAGCCCTGCTCTGCCCTGTCCCTGCAGCTGGACGTGGCTGAGGTCCCCTCTGGGCCCCCCTCTCCCCCCAGGCTGGGCAGCCCCTCTCCCCAGGGCTGCAGGGCAGGGCACGAGCAGCTCCCAGCACCTCGGCCCAGGCTCATCCCCACCTGCAGAGCTCCAGGACAGAGCAGCTCTGACCCCTCCTGCTCCCCACACCCGGAGCCAGCCCCTGGCTGAGCCCTTCTGTCATCAGAGCTCTCACAATTTCTACATCTAATCCAAAAGTCACTTTTCCTGTCGTGGCTCCGTCCCAGCGCCTCAATCTTTTGATAAGAGGCAATCACTGACCCCGGGCTCGTGCCTTTAATGTCACCTCATTTATCCAGAGCGTGGGGACAATCCTGGGGGGCCACCACGCTCCCCTTGTCCTGGCCCTTATTAACCAGCACCAGATGTAGATGACTCTCTTTAATCATCCAATTACGTTTCTGGTCTCAGACAACATTTTTGCCGTGAAGCAGAGAAAACTTCTTAAGGAAATTAAATGCCCATGCCACAGCCACTTGGATTTATCTGTGCTCTGCAGCACCACATTGAAGAAGGAAAAAGGGGGGGAAAAAAAAAAAGGTTAATATTTATATAAAACTTTGAAGTATTTTCAGAGAAAAAATAAAAAAATTACCATTTTTCTCCTGTCAACAGGGCTCTTTCATTCTAGTTGCCTTTCCCTTTTATTTATTTCATTTTTTTTTAAAGAAAAGAAAAAGAAAAATCCAGAGAGGGCAACAGCCCAGAGAAAATAAATAATATATAAACGGAGGGAGATCAGATATTGCTGTATCAGTGAGGAACAGCCGGTATTACGCACGTAAGGACGGATTTTTTTCCCCCTCCTTCCCCCCCTTCTTTTTAATAAACTCTCAGTATCCACACAACGTCTTTAAGAAAATGAAATCCTTTTGCTGTGGGCCACGGCGCTGGAAGAAATAGTCCCCAGTGCTGTTATCAGTGCTTTCAAGCTTTAACTCTGAATCAAAGGCGACAATTAATAAAGTCGCCCCCGCCAGGAATGGAAAGGAGGAAAGCTAAATATTTGAAACTGGGTGAACAAATGTCAGGGTGTTTTTAAATAAAATCCTTTTACAGTTATCACAGCGAGCAGACCTGATATCCCTGTCTAATTCAATTTCAATTTGCGCCCCATGGGAGATAGGGAAGAAAAGGTTGCAATGCTGTCTTTGGGTTGATATGTTCTTTTCTCCTTCAGGAAGCAGGCACGAGAGAGGAAGGGGAGGAGGGCGAGGGGAGAGAGGAGGAGGATTCAAATACCAACAGAATATGATTTTTTTTTTTTTCCAGCTGGATCCTTCCAGAAGGCAGATGTGATGTGGGGAATGTTGAAACACTGATTTGTTGTGAATTCACCTGGAAAACGGAGCCGAGGAGGGAAGTGCAGCAAGGCTGTTTGTGTGTGAATAAATATTCCTGATGGGGGACCAGAACTCACTGAGTGTTGATGCCAAAAGCAACACACACTCCTGAGGCATCTTTCTCCTCCAAAAACCTGCAAACCAGCCGACTGCACCAATTATCCCAAGCTCCACAGAGAGCCTGGCAGGTGCTCCCTCCCTGTCCCCTCACTTCTTGTGTTTAGGTCTTGTGCCTTTATTTCAGCACATCAGTGTGCTCTTTAATAAAAACAAAAACCCCAACCTTATATAGCAATAAAATTATTAACAAACTGCCAGGCAGAATCATGGAATCATGGAATGCTTTGGGTGGGAAGGGATCTTAAAGCCCATCCAGTTCCACCCCTGCCATGGGCAGGGACACCTTCCACTGTCCCAGGCTGCTCCAAGCCCCATCCAGCCTGGCCTTGGACACTGCCAGGGATGGGGCAGCCACAGCTGCTCTGGGCACCCTGTGCCAGGGCCTCCCCACCCTCACAGGGAGGAATTCCTTCCCAGTATCCCATCTATCCCTGCCCTCTGCCAGTGGGAAGCCATTCACTATCTGCCCATATAAAAAGTCCCTTCCCCTCCTTTTGCCACGGCACTGGAAGGCTGCAATGAGGTCTCCCTGGAGCATTCCCATCAGCAGAAGGAGCTTTCCACCCAATAACTGGATTTCACTGGCCAGAGACACAAGCTCTCCTTTCCTGGCTCTAGTTGTTCCACCTGAAACAGCTCCTGGCCCTTCCTTTGCTCCTCAAATCCAGGGCTGCAAAGGAACAACCACTGCACTGGGAGCAAACCCAGCACAGGAAGGAGTTGACCCTTCAGCTCTGTGCTGAAGTTCAGATCTCCCAAGCCTTTGTTTCCTTCAACTCTTGAAAAGAAGGAGCAACGAGAGGCTTTGAAGCAGCTTTCCCACATTTTACAGCTCCTTGGAGGGCACAGGACTGGGGCTGGGCAGTTAAAACTCAGCCAGAGGATGGGGAAGCTACAGCAAGGTACAGAAAAAAAGCCAAAAATGTCGTGGAGGACACAAGTCTCTCACCTGTGGTCAGGGCTGCTGAGGGAGCAGTGCTGGAGCCTCGAAGGCAAGAACACAAGCAGAAAACACAGGTGAGTTTCTATCACACAGTTACTGAGCAGCAGCATCACACTGGGTGTCACTGGGAGCAAAGCAGCACATCCTGGGCGTGGAGACCAGCACTGGCTCCCCAAGGTCCCCACGGAGCCCTGGGAGCCCTGGCACACACCTGGCAGCGGGGCCACGCCGAGCTGGAGCCCGGGATAATGAGGATTTAAAGTTCAGCACGTGCTTCAGGGTGATACTGGCGTGGTGGAGGAGGGATTTTTGGTGCCTCCCAAAATCTGGGAGCTCCAGGCATGCTCTGCAGCTCAGCTGCCCAGCCCACCCTGCAAACACAGCTCTGCACAGCAATGCCTGTTCCCAGGAATTCAAGCAGCAGCTCCCAAAAGCTACCTGGGAGAGGGGTCCCAGCCAGGCAGGAAAGAAGCAGGCACAAGGATTTCTCTCTCCTCCTGTTCTTAATTATCCTCAGAGTTACTACAATGGAAAGAATTTTTAAATTTGGGCATTTTCTCGTCCCCATTTATAATGCATGTTTACTTTTAGCACATTATTTAGTTTGGACCCAGCAAACAAAACACTCAGCTGCAGTTTCATGTTCTCCTTCGCTAGCCCAGGGCTGTTGTACTTGGCTTGCAAAGGCTTTATGGAAATGTTTAAATTTAAACAAAAAGACCGTTTTCATTTCAAATTAGAAAAATAATAAACCATCCTTGGTAGGTTTGGTGAACTCTCGAAAAATAATGAAACCAAACCACCCTCCTGCCCTCAGCTGCAGACCTGAGCTGCCTCATGGCCCCTCCTCAATGTAAATGATAAATTATCATTAGCCTGCCTCAATTAAACCACCCCAATGGAACGCAACTTCGACAAACGTTTTATTTATGAACAGTTTGCAGGCTCAAGCACGGTGCCCAGTTAATGAAGGATCACTTTCTTCAGGGCTCAGAGATGCTCAGCAAGGGGAGGGGGCTGTGCTGTCCCTGCGATCCCAGCCTGCAGCAGGATTGATTGCATCCCTCTGTAATGAGAGCTGGGACAAGGGGGGCTGGCAGTGCCATGGGGGATTATTCTGAAGTGATCATATCTGCATTTCTGTGCAGGCAGCACACAGCAATAACGTGGTGTCTGAGCCTCCCTGAGTGCAACTTTCATCAAGCACAACGTGAGAGATGTGAGGGTCAAACCACTTGGTACCTCAGGGCATGGAGAGTGTGGGTAACAAATTCCTGCTCTTTACACTCCAATTTGTTCAAACACATGAGAAACATTGAAGCCCAAAAGAGGAAAGGGTTTAAAAGGAGCAGGAAGACAAGACCAGAGCCTGGGTGCTCCCAGCAAAGTTGAGCACAGATCCTCTAAATGCAAACTTGCATTAAACTGGCACCGATTTCGGGGCTGCAGCAGCTCCTTATTTACACCAACTCTGGACTTGGGGCACAGTAAAAGTGCAAAGCAAAGCCCACAGAGCCCAGCAAGGACCTCTGCACTCCCTGCAATCCCCCGAGGCCGCAGAGAACCGCCCGAGGCACAGACTCACCCCTCCTGCAGGGATGTGGCCGGGCCACCAGGCGATCGCCGGCTCCCTCATGCCACCCTCGAAGGTGGTTTGCTTGCCACACAGGAAAGGCCCATTGCTTCCTCCTAGGGACAGAAAAGGAGCCTGAAACCCCACAAAATAGCAGCATTTCAAAAGGACACTGTCACCCAGGCTGGTTTTAAATGAATTCTCATTTCTGCATGGCTGCTTCTTCAAACAACATGTCCAGAGTTGGGTTTTTTGTCATTATTTCCTTGTTTGTTGTGTTGTGGTTTGGGTTTTTTTTTTTTTTTTACAGTATCTATTTGTGATGAAATTTTAGGAGTGTCTTTTCAGCACAGGGAGAAAGGGACAGTTAAGCACACCTTGCTGTCAACAACCAAATTAAAAACAAACCCCAAACAAACAGGAAATACCTCACTGGTGTTCTCCTTCCCTCTAGGGGTGTTAACTGCTGTCTTTAACCAAAGGAAATCTGACACTTTCAGGCAGAAATAGCATTTTTTTCATAATGATTTTCAATTTCAAAGTACCAGAACAATATTAGATGAAGGTATAAGAGTGAGAAAAATAATCCTGTATTCCCTGAATGCTCACTCCCAGAGATGGCCACGACTTTGCAGGAATATCTGGAGTTTAAACCCAACCTTGGAGCTCAGCTGGCCAAGGAACAACCAGGGAGGTCTCATGACTGACTCCAGGTCACACAAAGTCAAAGCCAGTGGATGAGCTGAAATAAGAACTCAGGTTACTCCCGGCTCTGTGGTTCAATAACCACGAGACAATTCTGCCTCCAAAGAGGAGAGAGCAGGTTCTAAAATCAATTTGCAGTGATTTGTTTCAAGAGAAACCCTCACTTAAACAAAAGAAGACTTGTGAGGTTAACAAAAATCGTTTTTCTTCTTGATATTTTTCATGAGAGCTAAAGAATGAGGGGCTCTTGAACTCTCTGTAATTGCTCCGAAGGCTGAAATATGCATTTGGCAGATGCAGAGTAAACACCCTGCTAAGTTACTGAGCCTGGTTCTAAATAAATCACAGAATATTCCCTCCCTGACAGTGCAAATACACACAGGTAACAGCAACACTGGGGCAGGAAAAATTCCATTTGGCCAAGGACACCTCCTCCAACAGTGACCAGAAGCACTGAACATAAATTACTCTAAACATAAACACTCTGCCTTGTGAGGCTTCTCCTAACTCACAACACAGACCCCACACACAGGGGTTTTTTTTCCTCAGAGAGAGAGATTTAAGCCTTGATTTCCCAAGCCAAGGTTTGTTCAGCTGAGCCTCACCTTGTCTGGGAGCTGAAATGAGAGCAGCCCCGTTATCAGAGGTGAAAAACACGAAGGTGTTCTCACTGATCCCCAGCTGCCGGAGGTGCTTCAGGATTTTCCCAACGCTGTCATCGATCTCCCGCACTGCATCCCCATACCTGAGGCAAAAGGAGATGCAAAACACTCAAAGCAGCAAGAGAAAAGGGTCAGCACGATGTGTTCAGTGGACTTAATTTGTACCTGTGCTGCAGAAATCCTTCTCTCAGGCATCAGGTTTTCTGCTGCCACTGCAAAGCTGTGTCTCTGACCTGCAGAGAGCAGCCCCTCTGGGGTATTGGGGGGTCAGAGTTTGCTCAGGTGTGAGCCCCTCTTGGACAGAGAAATTCAGCCATAAATTTCACAAACAGAGGCAAAGCCACCTTCACACAGACTGGGAGGTGATAACATGGTTTTCCTTATGGCTAGAAACTCTTTGAAGCAACACTCCCAGTGTCTACAGAGCTCTTTGCCTCCTCCAAACTGCATTTTTAGGAGTGCTTTTCTATTTGCTGCTCTGATTCTTAGGCTTTTAGAACAGGCCCTAATCATACAAAAGCCTTCTAAAAAACCATCCGTGCCACAGACAGCATTTCATTCCTCACACAACTGGCAAAGGAGCTTAGAGCCCCCCTCCTCCCCCTCGGCTCACATGATCTTCAGTTCAGATTAAAGCCAAATTATGGAAGAACAATCCAAGCAAATAATGCATTTCAGCACACACACACACTTGAGGAGTGATCCATCCCCTTGGATCTCACAAACACTGCTCAGGCTGGCTGTTCCAGCAGCATGAGGTATTAATTACAACAACCCCACCAAACCAACATCCCCAAAAGCAGGACTTACAGCCCTCTCTGACTCGTGCCCAGGAACTGTTTGGAGGCATAAACAGGAGCATGGGTAGCATCAATTGCCCAGTATAAAAAGAATGGCTGCTGGCTGGCCTGCTGCTTGCTAATAAAATCCAGAGCTTCCTGTAAACAACAATAAAAATGAATTTATCCTCTGCCCTCGAAATCTCTCCAAAAAAAAAAAAAGAAGAAGAAAGCCACCTTGGCTTAGAAGCCAGCACTAAAATAGTACCTGCAGGTAGAGCTGAGTCAAGTTGGCTTCACCTGTCTTCAGATCAATTTTGAAATCCTCATAGTATCTTAAGATAAAAGGAATCAGAGAGGGGAAAAAAATCAATCCTAAGGAATAAGCATCACAAAAAGGATTTTTTCCCCTTTTAAGGATTTTTTTCCCCTGTGTAAGGAGGTGACAAACAAGTCACAGTTCACACTCAGCAAACTCTCTTCAGATATGAAAAATGTCACCATAATTGTTCTTGTGGGAGAAAGTGGTGACATAGCTTGATCCAGATTAATGACTTCGAGTTTTGGACAAACCTGAGGGACTGGCCTTTTGCTGCTGAGCTGTTAGAAAAGGGGCAAAATGCTTAAAAATCTCTTGGGGCTTCATTGAGAGCTGGGTGAAATGTGAATAAAAAATCAGAAGTACACAACAGCTTTCAGTGAGACAGAGAAACCCTGGAAGCAGAACTTGGGCTGCTTTGGAAACATCACTTTAGAGGGACCTTCAGCCACCAGTAAAGCAGAGAAGGGCCTGGGGAAGTGCTCAGGGGAGAAACAGCAGTGAAATGAGATGACACCAGAGTGAAAAATGAGTGGACAAGAAGGGCACAGACTGGGAACATGGATGGGAGTTATGCAAACACACAAATGTTATTCCAAACAGGAAGAGAAGGAACAAAGAGGTCTTTCAGTACAGAATGGGAGCAGCTTCCAAGAGTGCAGTGAAACCCTCACAGGAAGCCTTCAGGGTGCCAGGGATGAGCAAACAGCTCTGGGAGGGCAGCTCCACATCTCTACACCGTCCACATGCAACTTCCAGGTTGGTCTTGGTGCTTGGACCTTTATTAACCACAGAGTCACGGAATCCCAGAACCCAGGTTTGGGTTGGAAGGAACCTTAAAGCCCATCCAGCTCTGTAATGCCAGCAGGGAGAGCCCAGAAAATCCCAGTCCCAGGCAAGGAGCTGGGTTACCTGCCAATCATCTCCCAGTCCCTGTAGACAGGGATGTTGGGGCGCTCTCTGTTGTCATAGGGCCCAAAGTGGCAGTTTGGGGATCCAAACCACTCATCAAAGCCATGTTTCAGGGGGTGGAACTGGGGCCGGTGCCCCAAGTGCCTGGGAACAAAAGCAACAGACCGGAGTTAAAATTCTGCTGCAAAGAAGCAAAAACTGAGCTCACCAGAACAGCATGCAAGAACACAGTCTTTGCCTAAGAAATAAAAACTCAAAGCACTTCAATGACATAAATGACTCCAGAGCAGTGTCTTGAGCTCTCTCACACTTGTTGCAAGCACAGCCATGCAGACTCACCCCAGTGCTCACTCATATTCCATTTTATTTACTCTCCAATCACTGTTTTCCATTTTTTCCTTCCATTGGTGTCTTCTCCCATGCTGTCTGATGATCAGCACTGATGGACTACACTGCCCCAAACCACTGCAGAGATGCACATAACGTTTTACTTAAGGATTCTGATCTATGACAAGTCCCTTTTATCCCACTGAGCTGTAAAAACACAAGGCAGAGCCCATGAAATGCACCATTCCATCCTCATCGCCTTCATGGAGCATTCACGCTGCCAAAACGGTACAAAGAGACCTGAATGGAAATGAAATGAGGTTTTTATGTGCACACGTGGACATAAAACACGTTTAGCTACTCCTGATGACAGCTCCTCTGTACTGTGCAGCTTGAAAATCCTCCATCCTTAACTTCCAGATGAAGCTCCTCGCTAATCTCCAGTTTTTGTACTCCAAATTCCACATTTCCTGCATTTACAGCATCTTGAAGACAGAGAATACCCATCCCCTCTGTCTCTAAAAGGGCATCTTGGTAGCTTAATGTTTATTTAATCATTCCATCTTCCCCTCACGAGCCTGGATCTGTCCCCTGTCCACTTTGTGCCATCTCTCTCTGCACTTTCTGAACATAAAGGGCATAAAATGCATTTCTTGCAGTAAAATGATCCTTGGAGTTACTCTGAGCTATTCCAAACTGAGTTATTACAGGAATAATCATCATTCCAGCTATGATTACAGCTCGGTGATGTAGCTGCCGCTGCAAGTCTGACCTGCAGGATTCCACCCTTTCCCCATTTGTAGACGTGGGAATACAAAGTTATTCCTGGCTGTTTCTACAACAGGGGAGATGGGAAAACATCTTCTAAGAAAGCCCTGAGAGAACTTCCAGAGACATTAAACAATGACTGAGATGCAGATCAGTCTCTGCCTCTCACAGCACAAAAAACTGAGATTTAATGAAACACAACGAATTCCACACTGGTCATGGAAAATACTTGACTTGCAAACTTTTAATTAAACCATGGGATTTACTGTCACTGGACACCCTGGAAAGTTTTTAGAAGGGATGATGAAACAATAAGAAAATTTTCTGCTGGAAAACCTTAAAATTCTCTGGGTGGCCAGAATGAGACTCCAGTTGAACTCCAGTACTTTGCATTTCTTTACACCTTTCCAGGGAGCAGGAATCACTCCTAGCCCTGTCCAGGAGAAGTTTCTGGATGCACAGTAATGCCCTGCACATTCCTATTTAGTCCTGTTCCTGCTAACAGCTGCAGGTCCCTCCAGATCTGCCTTCTTCCAAAGAACTGGAACAAATCTGCATTTGCCTTGTTTATTCCTTTTCCCTGGGTGTATGAATTTACATTTATTAGCACTGAACTGCAGCTGATTGCACCCAGCCCACTGAGCTGATCCTTCAGGGCCACTCTCCTGCTTGGATTTGTGCTGATAAATAATTCACTGTCTTAGGTGCTTTGCTTTCTTCCCAGTTCCAGCAGGTGAATCCAACCACAATTCAAACTCACCCTTCTCTAACCTGTTAATGAAACTGATAAAGAAATTCCTGTTACTTTCCACAGGAATTCAGTTTATTAATAAAAACCCAACATATAAAGAGTCAAAGATAAAAAGCATGTAGGTGCTCAAGGCAAATTTCAAGGCAAATTCTGATTAAATAAGCAGTGTGAGGTGTGGATGGAAGCACAGATTTGGGGAGTTTATAAATATAAATACACACATAAAACCCCATAACTCTTTGTATGAAGGTATATGTAAGTACTCATAATGGGAACACTCAGGAATTGATCCCAGCAGGGGGGAGATCCATCACACATTCCAAAGTTGGACATTTGAGCTTCAAAACAGGTTTTTTTTTCTGTAATTCTGTTTTTTCTGCTGCTCCTTCCCAACACACACAGAGTGAAATCTCAAAGCAAGAGATCTCCAAAGAAATTTACCATTTGCCAATGATCTTATTGATGTAACCAGCTTTCTTCAGGAGCTCTGGAAGCAGCAGTTCAGAATCTGGGATTCCTCCTACTATATCCTGTGGTGTGTACGCTGTGGAAAACAAATCAAAAATACCTTTCTGACTCTTAAAAATATTACAGCAAACAGCTCATGGCTACTTAACATCAGAAATAGCAATCAGTTTGGAGTCCCAGCAATATCCTTGGAAGTCTTCCCACGGGATGGAGAGGATAAATTGATCCAGAGAGACCAAAGGGAGGTTTCCATCCACTTGAGCATGAGAGCAAATAAAGGGGCTGCCACCCCAGAGTGGAGGTGAGACCCTTGAGAGGGGGATGTCACAGAAAATCAGCTGCTTTAGGTGTGGTCTTTATGTTGTAAATTTGCTGTTTTCTAAAATGAAGGCAGCTTCTTCCTAAATCCAATAACCACTAAAGGTGCTGGGACTGCAAGAGCTGACAGAAATGAAGGGTCTCCCTCCGGCCCTGGGACTCGCAGCTGTGACTTTGCTCTGGGAATCAATCCCTGGCTCCTGATTCTTGCCCAACCATGTCCCAGCACGTGGCATTTGTCACTCTGGGACCCAAATCAACCCAGGGATCTTCCCTGGAAGCACCACAGGCACGAGGGATGGCAAACTGCTCTAAAACTGGATAGAAATCTGCCTGTTGAATAAACCAGGGAGCAGCCAGTTCTTCCTCTGGGTATTAACATCCTCCACTTGATCTTCCTTCACCAGACCCCAATTCCCCTGCCCAGAGGAAACGTTTCTCAGCCAGCACAAACAAATGGATCAACCAGCCTGGTTTATCCTCTCAGTTTGAGGAGGTTTTCTGCTTGATGAGGAGGAAGCAACACAATTCACACTTATTACCAGCACTTAACAGGGCCATCTTTTGGTGCCCCTCAGCAAGATCCGTGGGGGAAGATCCCCTTTGTCCAAAGAGAAACTTCCTACAAGTCCCAGAGGGAAATCAGGAGAGGAAGGGAGATCAGGAATGAGGCTCCTACCGTTCCTGGCGTGCCCATTTGTGGTGTAAAAGCCATTCCTGACCGGGAGCCGGCCCGTCAGCAGCGCTGCCCTTGCTGCAAACAACACAAACATTTATTTCTATCCATTCTGTGCTTAATATTAAGATTATTGTAGGAAGATGAGGCCAGCACAGACTAAAGTGTGTCAGTGTCCTCCTGTCACAGCCAGCCACTAAATCACTCACACTACAACTGGCAGAACTCCCCTCTCTCATGAGCCACGGAGAGAGCCAGGTTCTGATGCATCATTTGAGTTATTCCAGGTGAAACTGGGCCCCTTTATTAAATCACCCACACTGAAGAGTCATTGCTTTGAAGAGAGCAACCCTTCTATCTCAGTTACAGATATATTTATTACGTGTTTAAGAGGAAATCGTAGCACACACTGATTGGATGCTCAAGGCTGCGCTTTCGAGCTTGACTGAACAAAAATCATGAAATACAAAGAAAGAGCTGTCCAGCTTTGACAATAAAAGTCAAGTCCTGACTGCAGGGAATATTTAAACAGATGTTTAACTTCAAGTATGTGCAGTCCCACCACTGGATTAGCAGGATCTCAGCATATTTTAAATGCCTTTTTTGAGCAAGGACATCATCAACACACTGGCAAGTGCTATCCTAAATGAGAGCCCAAATAAAAAGCTCCTGTTCTTCATTTTTGTTTCAGTTCTTGGCAGTTAATCAGGTTTGAGGGAGGAAAAAAAGAAAGGAAAAAAAGAAACCACCTCACAGAAAAAACAATAAGGAGAAGAATATCTGCCTCTCCCAGACCCAAACATTCCTTTTATCTCTTGTCCCCGTCCCAAGAGTCTTGCAAGGCACCAGGGTCAAAAGCAGGACACAAACTGCTGCCTTTCCTTGCATGAAAGTCTCACCAGAGCCAACAGAATCAGACCAAATACGTTCAGCAACAGTTCAGATCCTGCTTTGTTTAACCCACAATGAGAAAGATGAAAAAAATGCAATGACTGGGGCTGGAAGAGTGAACTGAAATGGTATAAAAATCCTTTAGCTGGACTGATCACTGAACCACTGCTTTGCATGAACTGAAAACTGTCGGTTTTCCAATCCAAACATAAATAAAAAGGGAGCAAAATGCAAGATCAAAGCAGCAAAACCGATCTCTGGCCTGAGGGCAATCACTGGTTTGGTTGTTGGTTCATGCCAGAGGCTGGCAAACACCCCACACTTCTCAGAGGAAGATGTTTCTCATGCTTCCATGGTCCAAACTCCAGTTTACTTACAGGGAGAGCAGAGGGGGTTGGCAGTGTAAAAATCCGGGAAAAGCATCCCTTCTGCAGCCATCTGGTCGAGGTTAGGAGTTTCCTTAGAGGGCTCTCCGAAAGCTCCCAAATCCCCCCAGCCCATCTGTGAAAGGAACACACCAGAAGATGTCAAACTCCTTTCCCCCAGCCGCATTTCTGGGCCCACATAACGCTTTTATTGTATCCCTTAATTTATGGAATTTTACAGTGCTCATCTCCCTACTCAGGACTTCAGAAATGAGACCAAGAGTCTCTCTCCCAGTCCTGTGGAGCAGGGAACTCTCACACTTTTCCCTGGTGGATGGGAAATTGAGGCACACACGGGACTAAAGCACTTGTTAACAGGTATTAAAGCACTCGTAAGAAGCCCAGTGCCTTCACTCTTACTCAGAGGCCTGAGGCACACCCAGAGCAAGGAGGAAGAGGAAGTTACACATGATTTACTCTGGGCTGTGCAGCTGCCACGTCTGAGCCTTCAGTCCCTCCCTCGTGTCTGTGCTGGACCCCAGGACTCCACCTCAGCCTCTGGATCTATCCCTCTGCAGAACTAGAAACGCAAGGAAAAGGCCTGAACTCCAAAGCAGCACTGCAGGAAAAGCAAGGAAATGTTTTAAAAGCCAGAGGAATCTGCCAGAGGCATCACATGTCACTGTAGGACTGAGGTTCTACAGAATTCCCAGGGGTCACACGCCAGAACCATAAAATTCCCACCACAGTGTCCGTGTTCACTGCTGAAAACCATTCCTGGGAAAAGCACAACTTCAGGCAGAAGGTTCTAGAAGGGAGCAGCTTAATGAGCCACGAGGCACCATGGGCTGCTGGGGATCCTACTGTGCTTCAGAAAAGGCAAGAGATTCCTCTGATCCAAATGTGTGTCAGGTGAGCCATGCATGCACAGGGTGGGATGAATTCAGATCCTCAGGAAACCTTCTGGTGCCATCAGTTTGGAAAAGAAAATTGCTGCAGAGCTGGTTTCTGAGTTAAGGAGCAATTAAATCCCTGACACTGGGATGTGGAATTAAAATGGATTCACCCCCAACTTCTTTCTTCTTTTGTTTTATCATCAAGGAAGAAAGACAAAAAGAATCTCAGGTTGCTCTAATTCCACAGAGTCTCAGAGGATCAAGGGGAAAAAAAAAAAAACCAGGGAGACGTATCTTTAATGAACATATTAAATAAATCAATAGCTCACAGAAGCTCCAGACAGGAGCTGTGCCTCGTGCTGTACCAACGCTTCCAGAGTGGGAGAATCTCTGTCCCAAAGAGCTTTCCACTGGAAAATTACAAATGCCAGCTTGGGAGGGGGAAATATTCCTGAATGGAAAACTGAGATCACAGGATCACAGAGGTTGGAAAATACTCCAAGGCCAGGCTGTGCCCAGTCCCCACCTTGTCCCCAGCCCAGAGCACTGAGTGCCACATCCAGGCCTTCCCTGGACACCTCCAGGGGTGGGGACTCCAAACCTCCCTGGGCAGCCCCTGCCAGAGACTGCCAGAGGCTGGAGAAGCAGGCGATTACCCTGCTCAGGAGTGTAGGAACACCATGGAAACAAGGGGCAGGATAAACTGGCAAACAGGTGGGAAGGGTTTGCCCACCCTCATGAGCTCCTCGAGTAGCTTCCAACAGCAACAAACACATTTCCAGCACAAACACACCTGGAAGGTGACAGGAAACTATTAGGAGAGAAGCAAACCAGGAAGATGGCAGCGACCTGAATGTGTTGGAAATGAATGTATTTCCTTATGTGTGCGGCCAAGGGTGCAAAACTCAAAAGATTTTGAGACAGAAATAAATCTGTGATTATTTCTGCTCTTTAATCATTTCTTGCCTTGTTTTTTTTTTCCCCAGTTTAGAGAGCCCAAATGAATAGAATTACTTTTCTTATTGCTTAGCTTTTTCAGGAGGCCACCAACCCCCTCCTTGTTGAACAATCACTGGTGTTGGAAGGGAGCTCTGGAGATCACCCAGCCCAAGGCAGGGCACCCGGAGCAGGTGGCACAGGAACACATCCAGGCGGGTTTGGGATGTCGCCAGACACGGAGACCCCGCACCCTCCCTGGGCAGCTGCTCCAGGGCTCTGCCACCCTCCACGGGAAGCTCTTCCTCATGTTGGAGTGGAACTTCTCCTGTTTTAGTTTCTGGCTGTTGCTCCTCTTCCTGCACTACTGGGAAGAGCCTGGCACTGCCCTCTGACACCCCTTGGGGACGT
>VWZW01004356.1:0-14595 GCA_013397115.1 Edolisoma coerulescens
ACCTGTCTTTCAAACCAGGACAGCAGGATAACTGCTATTGACGTACCTCTGAATTCAGAGATGCAAATAAAAAGCCCAAACTATATAGCTTTGGGGGAAAAAAAAAAAGGAAAGAAAAGAGGTAAGTGAGAATTTGTTTAATCAAGAGACTGTATAACACTATATACCCAGATGGTATCTCACATCAAAGGGCCTTGCAGGTGGAAGCCCACTGTTGCTGGCTCTTGGATGCCTGTACAGTGCAGGTCAGATGAGGTCATCTGAGGGATCTTTATGACCCAGCAATTTAGTAGCTGAGCTTAACAAGGGACTGGAAAAGACACTTCTGGAATAAATTATACAATATGAATGATCAAGAAAATAAACTTTGTACCTAGCCCTGAGTTACTGCAGCACTTGAAGACTTCAGAGGAAGATGCAATGAATGCCAACATAAATACAGAATGCTGGAGCTTGGGACAGGCTTTCCCCACTCCTGCTAGTGCTTTCATAGAACCATAGAAGTGTTGGGGTTGGAAGGACCTTAAAAGGTCATCTAGTCCAACCCCCTGCAATGAGTGGGGACATCTTCAACTAGATCAGGTTGCTCAGAGCCCCGTCCAACCTCACCTTGAATGTTTCCAGGGATGGGGCATCCACAACCTCTATGGGCAACCTGTGCTGGTGTTTTACCTTCTTCAGGGCTTCTCCCTCCTGGAGGGCCCTTGAAGAACCTTTGTGCTTGCTAATGACCCCCAGTCCACAGGGACACCCTGCTGCTGGTGAGCATCCCCACATGTTCACAATGTCCAGAGAAGCCCAATGCTTTTCAGTACCAGGAACCAGAGGTGACATCTAGCACTCAAGCCCCATGTGTTCCCTCCTCCAGTGTGGGATGAGGGTCAAGTTTCTCCTCTGTCACAGTTACTCAAGGAACTGAATCCACCTTTGCAGAAGTAAAAGGCTGAACCCATCAAATAATAATAATAATTTTTAAAAACCACTTGTTTGCTAGCAGCCCACCTTTGGCTTGGTGAATTTTAAATAGTTTTGGTCAAGTCACTGCAGCCAAAACACTGGGAAGAAAATACTGGGAAAAGTTCTTTCATGGTTTTTTTAGGGACTGGTATTTTTAAACAAAGCATTTTTACTTTTATTTTATGTTGACGTACACTACATTTCCACATCTCTCCATTATGGTGTAAAATACTGAAAGACAGATTTCATTTTGGATTTAAATAGGACTTTACATTATTTTGTTTCCTGTTTTAACAAAGTAAAAATACCTATTCTCATTGATCCCAGCTAAAAATCCTCTTATCCTCCAAAACTATCCTTACTACCAAAATTTTTCTACAGCTAATTAACTGGAAAAAAATAAAATTAGCATCAATTATTTGTTCTATAGGCTGAAGTTGAGGAGTATTCAGAATACCTGAGGATAACTTTGGGTACTCACCCAAAGGATGCAGCAGTGTTCTAGGACAGATGTAATTTAAAGTGCTACTGTAATCCACATATATGTTAGAAAGTCATAGGAACCTCAGGGAAGGTCACATATATATATATTTTTTTTTTTAAAGAGGGAAATCTTAGAGGTCTTTTCCAACCTAAATGATTCTGTGAATCTGTGAAATAAGGAAAATGGGAACCCACATTTCCCCAAAGAGAGGGGACACTGCTGCAGCCCCAATTCTAGAGGCAAGGCATGACGTGGGGCACAACCCCAGTCACAGCATTTTGGGCTTTATCCTCCTAGTAATGCCTCTGCTTTGGCTTATTCCCAGCTCCTCCACAGGCTGCTCTGCCCCAGAAGAAAATATTTACTCTCCGGAGCCTATCAGGCATCACACAAGATAATACCCAGGGCTGCAAAAACTCCAATGCAGATAAAGCCTTGCTGATGCTCAGATGCCCCACTACATCCTCTCCTGCTCCCTTTCAGGTCAAACTGGATCTTGTACATGACAAGGGGATAAAAACCCAAACGTTTTCAGGATAATGCTGCTGACTTGTTTTTCAAACCCTCTGCCAGCAAGCCTCCAGGGTGCTGCTTACCTCTGTTGATCCCATCAGGTGGTTTAACTGGGAAGCTTACCAGTAAGCCCTATCCCTGAAAGGAGGCATCATGTTATATCAGGTTATTCTCTGGCTGACAGGGAACGCAGAGGCTTTCAGACAACACAGGGATAAATCCCAAATAAAATTTTCAAGAAGAAAATTAAGTTTATGAATGAAGGGAACTCATACCAGGTTGCAAGGCTTTGTTGTTGGGTTGGGTTTCATGGGTTTTTTCTCTTCTAAGCCTTATTTTATTTATGTTGAAGTACCTGTTAAATCCTGTTAACATGCTGCAAATCTCTGTCTTGCTGAAAAAAGAATTTGGCATCTTTAAAAGGTACCTGGCCTATATCTGTGGCCAAATAAACCCCCTTATGAACAGGGAAGGGAGCAGGTAAGGAAGGGAGAATCTGCAGCAGGGAAGGCAGGGCAGAAGGAAGAAAAAATAGGATAGGGAAAAAAAAAATAAGGGTAGGGAACAATTAAAAAAATGGGATAGGGAACAAAAAAACACTATAGGGAACAACAACAAAAATAGGATGGGGAACAATAAAATGAAATGGGGGATAAAAAAATGGGATAGGCAACAACCCTGCATCCAAGAACAGGGAAGAAAGTGGCAATGCACAATTTTCACCCATTAACTTCAGCAGCCAGATGATTTCCACAGTAAAGAGGATGCATGTGTACAGTCGGGGCAGGGGAAAGAGGAGGGAGCCACAGTGAAGAGCAGGGCTGTAAGGAAAGGCATGCAGGGGGCTGCCTGGAAGGTTTGGCAGGCTGAGGCCACCAAACCCAGTAAGATGTCCATCAGAGCAGGAAAGGCAGTTCACAAGTATTACACTCTATTTGGCTACAAACTTTATTCTCTGGCTTTACCTAGCCTGAGCGAACAAATAATATTATTAAAAGACAGATGAGAGATCAAAACAGCAGCTTGGAGAAACCTGGGAAGCCTCCTGACGGCCAAGGAAACCTGCACTACCTAGGGAAGAGTGAGATTATAATATTAGGTCAGTTGGCGATAAACCTTCTCAGTGCACACAGGCACGTATGTGCTGCTGCCTTGCTAGAAAGTGGTAACGTTCCTGAGGAGCTGAGAAACCCAACAGTGATATCCCAGGGGCTTCTAAATCTCTTCTCATAGAATGTAACATCAAATGGGTTTAAAGGTTGCTAAGTTGAATGGGCTAAGTCTATGTTGTGATAAGTGTTTTATGTTGTACTAAATCTTTTGCCAAAGTTCCTTGATTTTCTATATTTTGCCAGTAAACTTTTGTAATTTTACTTTTTGTAACTTTTGTGTAATTTTTACCTCTTGAGAATATCTGGTCAGTATCTCTCCCTTGTGCCTACCCAGAGCAAAGGAAGCTTGGTTTACCCCCTTACATTTAAGTGTCTGGGGTGTTACACCACTCCACGAGTTTCCAGCTGCTGCCAGCAGATCACCGCTGGCCCTAGTCCAGTCATGCAGTGCTGGGAGGGAGACGGACCGCTCCATGAGTTCCAGCCACTGAGGGGGTCGGCCCTACCGGGAAGTTTCTTCCAGCGTTTTGGCAGCATTGACTCCTTCTGAACAAAAAAAAGTTTTTCCAGGTTTTGTTTTTGTTTAGTGAGGGGAAGGGAGTTCTGGAACCGTGGCGACTCGGCTGCTGTGTTGTTTTTCCTTTGTTCTCTCTCTCAGCCAGGTGGTCCAGAGAAGGGGCTTCTCCCCCATCTTGTCTTTGTCTTCTGGGCTACGTGGACTGCCCCAGAAGCCGCCATCTTGTTTCCTTTGTCCCTGGGGGGCCACGTGATTCAGCACCTTTGTATCTAGTGGTTATTGCTGTTTCTTTTTTAGTAAACTGTTATTTTTTCACTTATATCTTCTTGCATTTTTCTCTTGAAAACTAAGGGGAGGTAACTTATTTTGGAATCTACGCCCCATAAATTGTCTTAAACCAAGACATTGATCCAAGTTAAACCCAATCTTCACACAAGAACATCCTACAGACTCAACTGTACCTTTACATGCTTCATGCAACCATGAAGTTCCTGCAGTCACTACAGTTCACTAGCAAAAAAACAGCAGTCCCCCTTAGATACACACAAACATTTTTGCATACTCCTAGGTTCTGCAGAAGACCTCATGCATGATGTTCACATTCAGCCTGCAAACTCCTCTCATTAGCTTCCCAACCAATGCTCTCATTTGGTTATGTGCTTCAACCTCCCTCCAGCACATTAAAAATCAATGGCTACAGTTTCTCATGTACTTTTAATCAAAGTTCACTGCTTTTTTGTTACAGTAATTGGCTAATCAAACCCATTGCTTCCAAGATGACATTCCTCCTAATGCTTTAATCAATAGACAGAGATGCTCACAAGACAGCTAACATGGCCTGAGCTGAGTGTAGGTGCTGCGAGAACAAGGCTACAGCTTTTCATTCATGTCACTGGATGATGTGGAAGAGACATGGGAAGAGAGAAGCTGGAAGCACATGATGGATGTGTCTACTGTAATCAAGTGGATAAACAGACAGAATTACCGAAATAAGTGGAAAATTATATTCTTATGCTTATTAGCCTATGAAGAGAAGGAGATGACGGCTTTACTGGCTTACACTTCCCGTCAAGCTCAGTGTAACACTTGTAGATATGTGGAAAAGGTCAGACGCATTAAGGGCTGGGGATGACTCACCAACAGATCTACCTCTTGACATCCAGTTAGAAGGATCCAAGAGTCACATCACTGGATGCTCTACAACCACCACACTGGTTAACTAACAGCCTCTGACAGGTTCATGATTAGGTTGGATTTCTTAAAAGAAAAAAAAAGATGAACATGAGCAAGCCAAACCCAAGTTGGGTTACTTAAGCTTTTCTTGGTGAACTTCGGACTTCCCAGCACACCTTATTTCTTCATGCAAATATTCACCTTGGCTGCTAAATTTCTACAACTCTTCAATTACAAGCTTTTACAACATCAGCCACCACCTTATCACGACTCAAGTTTAAAGCACTTCCAATAAAACTTGACTGTAATGCCTGTATTGTCTCACAACAGCCAGAACTGGACAGAAAAGACATGATGTCCCCAGGCACCCATACTCCACCTGCTGCAATGTGCTGGCCCAGGTCAAGGACCAAGGGACTCAAGGAAGGAGAAGAAATGTGATCTGACATGGCTATTACAAGAAACAATAGGCTTAGTTTCCTGGGGTGAAACCTGCCTCCTGCAAGGCTACCAAGCCTTCTCCAGAAACATCTGGCTAAACTGGATGGATCTGATTCAACAGATTCAACCCTCAAAGTTTCATTTCACTGGACTCACTTGCCTCTCCACAGATGTCTGTATTCATGGTTGAGGAGCAGAGCAGGAGACCCGGAGCTGCCACAGGTCTGGCAGTGTCCTCCTCGCTGCACTGCTATCCTCCTGGCACAGGGAAAACTCATGCTGATGGCTCATCCTCCCCCACCATGCCCTTCCCTACTGAAATGTTAAGTGAGGAGGAAGACACGCTTCTGCTGAATGAAGCAAGTGTAACGGGAGGTGCTCAAGGAAAACCTTAGCTAAGCTAACAAGGGATGACTGAAAACCAGAGCATGGGAAAGGCTGTCACTTTCTCCCCCACAGCCCTAAATAGAGAAGAGCATAAGGAAAATCATTCTTCAAGGTGACAAAAAAGGAAGATAATCCACAGTTTTTAAAAAATGAAAAATGAAAGTGCATATAGTGACAGTAAAAGGGGAAGGGATAGAAAAGGCAGCCTCGTGCTGCAGCTGTAATGGGAAAGGCTGTCAGGAGCAGAGAGGGGCAGAGCATCATCCCCAGCTCCTTTGGGAACTGGAGGTTCACCAATCACTTCTAACAGCAGCTCCAGCTTCAAGGCAAGTTCATGGACCATGGATGATGCTGAAAAGCCACTTCACTGCTGCCTCATCTCCAGGCGATGCAATCAATCGAGACCTTGGTCTCAATGGGAAACTGCAGCAAGCCTGGGCACAGCCTGGCCAAGCTTTTGAGGACAGATTTTATCCAGTCTTCAGTGTGCAAATGCTCTATGTGAGCTAGGTGGTAGCAGGTGAAATGTCATTATTAAGAGCAGTAACAATATAATACCTGATTATCCATCCCAGCAGGTATGCAGCGAGGCTAAGCTCAAGGCTGGAAAAGCCTTTTGAACTGCAGGATACTGGTACAGGCAGAAGACTGGGGAGAAATCAACCACTAGCTTTTCACTGCAAGCTTGGTGGTCATGCACAAGCACAAAGTCCTGGGACAACAGCATGGCAGCATAGAATAGTTTGGGTTGGAAGGGACCTTTAAAAGTCATCTAGCATCATCTCATCACACCTTCCTTGGCAGCATCCCTAGAGCCAGCTCCTCTTCCCTATGTTCAAGACAATTTAGGTTATTTCCTTAAAGAAAATGTAGCGATTTACTAAAGGTACTTCTGAGTTAACTGATCTGCTTGCACCCAGACAGATAATATTTAAGCTCACAATTACTGCAGACTCTCCTTGGAGGCAAGAAGAAATCTGCATTTCACTTTTCCACCTTCTTTCTTACAGCCTGCAATTTCTTATCTTTGAGACCTGCACTCCTCTGTCAAATTTGGCTGAAATTAGTCCCTGGGTTAAAAAAGCTTCCAGAGGAATAGCAAGTGACAGCCAGTCTGAGTTACATACGCTTCATTTCTGTTAATTAAAAAAAAAAAAAGCAAGCACAGAAACAGCAAATACATTTTTCACCCAATGTAATGAAAATAGATATTAAAAAAACAACGTGCAAATATCCTTTTTCAGAGCCAATTCTGAGAAAGATGATGTGTGCTCTGAAACTCAGGAGGGAGGGAGAGAGACCAGCATCATGGGGTGAATCTTTGCATTAAAAGCATCCTGGCAGGGAGGGATGTTGCAGTTCTGCTGACAACTAAGCGCTCCACAGGGTTATAATGTCCTGCCCACCACTGATGCTGCTCTGAGCATCTGCAAAGGCAAGAAAAAACACTCCTCTACCTGCATCAGGCCAGCACAGGGATGGACAGAGCAGGGATGCAGAAAGGGATGGAAAATCCACTGTTCACCAGAAGAGCTTTCCAGAAGTGTGCATTTCGTTGCAGAGCTGCCATAAGGATGCAAGAATCTGCTGGTCTCAAAAGAAGGGGAAAAAACTGTCAGAGAAAGCTATCCATCACCTCATCACAGCTGGTCCCTTGCAGCTCTTCATCCACATCCATGGCCTCCTCTTTCTTTACAGGCATCTGTAGCCATCGCGGTGAGACCCCAGGGACACTGAAAACTCCAAGTCACTCGCAATAATGAAATATGCACGTGGCAAGAAAAATAAAGAAATCATTTCCAAAAGCACTCTCCACCTTCATGTCCTGCTGTAAAACCTCTAGCTCTAAAAATTATTGCTGCAAGTTTTAGAATCACCAGCCTGGCTTCCTGAGCTAGAGAAAAATGTAATCAAAGATGCCTCCAAGGCATTTTTCCAGCTGGGAATATGCCCTGATTTAAGGGAATACAGCTCCCATGGGTGCAGGCATCCTCCCGTCTCCTTTCATCATGCAAAGCAAAGACCACCTTAAACATAGCACATTTCTCTATTATTAAACTCCAGCTGACAACCACAGCACAACCACAATCCTTCCTGCTTTCTTTTCCTCTCTTGCCCAGGCATCCAACATGGTATTTTTGACAACACAGTATTAAAATCCCCTCTGTCTTCATTGCAGTTGGACATGGCACCCAGGAGTCCTCCAGCCCAGGGGGTTTGCTTCTGGCTGGGTGGGTGGTGCAGGGAGATGTCAGCACCCAAAAGCAAATCAGCATTTGCAGACTACTGCTTTGGGCTGGCTTGGTAGGACCTAGAATATACCATAGTCCTACTTGGAGCGCACACTTCTCTGCAGAACAAAAAATTCCTTTAAAATACACCCCAGGATTATTCATGCAAGATCCCCCATTAACAAACACTAAGATGTGTTTTCACAGACACGAACACCCTTCATAGTCCTCTGCAGAAGATGGTGGCCCTAAAACAGTGCCTCCATGGACCATGTAGCAGAAGGAGCAGCTCGCAGTCACAGACAGGCGAGCCCAGCTGTGCAAAGCAGCTGCCCCAGCCCCGATCTCACCCAAGGTTATGTCATCCATGACCAGCTCCAGGCCAGTTGGCAAAGCTTTGGCTTCACAAAGGAGATGCGCAAAGCTTTGGCTTCATAAAGGAGATGCTCAATGCTTGGGATGGCCAAGACCCCTGAATTATCACAGAATCACCAGGTTGGAAGAGACCTCTAAGATCGAGTCCAACCCATGCCCTAACACCTCAACTAAACCATGGCACTGAGTGCGACATCCAATCTTTTTTTAAACACATCCAGGGATGGTGATTCTACCACCTCCCCGGGCAGACAATTCCAGTACTTTACCACTCTTTCTGTGAAAAACTTTTTCCTACTATCTAACCTATATTATCTGCAATGCAATTCTGTTCTAGCTCGAAAGCATTGTGCTTGCAAAGACAGACTTGTGAGACTTAATCAAACGATGCAAAACACTTGAGACTGTACATACTTATTTTCAGAAGACCTCAGTGCTAGCTTGGGGATGGACTGGGTGCCCTCCCTGCCACGTGGCACAGCACACCTGATGGCAGAGACCTGGACTGTTGCAGCGTGCTACACTGCTATGTTGCAGTCTCTCAAGCCACCCTTCCCATGCCAACCCAACTGCTCACCTCCCATGCCAGCTATCACCCAACACAACCGGCAGCAGAGGGATAGCGACAGCTTGGTTGTCAACACCAACTTCTCCCAAGCTTCTCCCAAGGTCCCAGAGAACACAAGCCAAACAACACAGCTCCTCCAGGATTTTATGAGTTCAAAAGCATTTTTCAGAATCAATTATGAACCCCATTAATGGTTCTCCATCACAGGTGGCTGGGGAAGCTGGTGGCAGCTGTGTGTCTCCCTGTAGTTTCTGCTCCAGCATGGGGCAGGCTCCAGTGGTGGTGAAGCCTTCCCAGGTCAGCACAGGCTGAACAAACCAGTCCCAGTGAGCCAGGCCAGCTCCAGAGGGAGGGGGAAGGTTGGTTGGGTTGTTTTCTTTTGCATTAAGGCAAATTAAAATTGCTGGTGAGAAATGAGAAGCTTGTGGAAGCCCACATGCATCCTCAGATCACCCAGGCATGACATGACACCAAGGGATGAGGCACACCACACAGCTGCCCAGCTCCGCTCTCCATCTCAGGGACATTCCCATCATGGACATGTCATCTCATCCATAACCCTTTCCATCTTGCCACTTGAGAGATGCAGATGACTTTCACCACCACCCAGCAGCATGGTGGACACAACCATGCTAGGGAAGAAGATGAAGTTGAGCCAGTGCTGGTGGCCACAGAGGAGATGCCCTTAACAAACGGCTGCACATTATGAAATACTCCTGTGGCAGGCTCCTAGCCAACAGGTGTGGCAGGATTTGGTCCTGCAGAGATAGCAGAGGCAGAAGTTTAAGTTGTGTCACCACAGTTTCTCCTACCACCTAAGAAACCAGGTTTTTCTTCTCCTATACCACAACTGTTACATGCCTGGAGGACAGAGGAGGCCAAGGATTGTCTCTATAGAAGAGGAGATGGGAGTAGTGACTTTTCTGAAGCACAAGACCACTCCTAGTCAAGCTGTGGTCCCTAAAGCCTCAGAGGTCCATGGACTGCCTCAAAGGAGTCTCCAAAGCTAACTCAAAACAGCAAAGATCTCAAATCCATTATTTTCCATAACAAATTTTTCACAATCCATCCACGATAGAGACACCATCCCCATTCCTGGCCACTGTTGAAGTACCTCTATACTGCAGAAGCCCGACCATGGCACAGCCTGAAGTAGATGTGGAAGAAACAAAACCTCTCTTTTCAGCAGGAGAGTTGATGGTTAAATGCACAAGAGTTTTGAGAACATCCAATGTCATTCCCATTTCAGCCTGAACCGAGCAAGAAACGTATTTTTCTTAGGATCACTAGCAAGGCATCTATGTTGTAAATGAACATATATATGCGCACACACATATATATAAATAAATAAAAATAAAATAGCCAGGGCCTCAAACAAACAGAAAATTATTGGTTAGCTACAGTAGTCCTTTATTTTGGATGATTCACTAATGCACTAATTATACTCAGGTAGCAGAACTGTACCTTCTCCAAGAAGTTTCAGAAGAACATCCCAAGGCTCATCCAGAAGCATCAATGCTTCCAGATTTTCAAGATAGGAAGAGTTGTCCTTTTCCCAACCTGATGAAGACTATGAGTTACCCCAAACAGAGCACCACACTGTTAACTTTGAAACTTAACAATGACATGAGTAATGTAAATGTCTTAATACTTCTGCCAAACATAAAAACAGTGAAATAATTAACAATATTTAATTGCTCCACTGAAATAGTCAGGCAATATGCTAAATGTGCCCCAAAGAGCTCCTGAAATAGCTCTTGTCTTGGGGTGATTTTATGATGATACTCTATTCCCTGATCATCTGCTCTATGCCCAGAAATGGTTGCTGTAGCTTTAAGGTGGGTCCAGGGGGAGAGGGGGAGCCTTGGGGCTTTTCGGCAGGCTTTTTTCAAAGCCTCACTCCCCAGGCATCAGTGGTGCCGTGCGGACTGTGGGATTTTTTGCTTAGTTAGCCTGGGGGTTTGTTAGCTTAGGCAATAAGCTTTTTTTCCTTTCCCTGGCCTTGGAGACTGCGACAGCAATCCTTCGGCAGCTTTTTTCTTGAACTGGACGGTTTGGTTTTGGTCTGAGATCAGAGAGAACAATCGACGGGAGAAGAATCGGTCGGGGACTGGCAGGAAGGCGAGGGGCCGCTCCCTTTCGGCCCCAGACCTCGGAAAAGCCGAGCCAGTGAGAGAAAAGGACACCAAATCCACCTGCTTCATCTGCTGTGAAGAGGGGACCAACACCAGAGATTCACCAGGTTCTCATCTGTTTGCCCAAGCTGCTGCATGAACCTTTTGGTTTTTTTTCCTTGAGACAGGAGCCAGCGCCATTTTTTTTTCCATGCCATGTGGGCACTCTGTCAATAAATGGTTGGGTTTTTTCACTTTCATCCACTAGTATTCATCTCTTATTGGCAGGAAGGGATTGTTGGAACCCTTTTTTCTAGAGGAAACACTCATTCCAGAGTGTTTTTCTCCTAAACTTGTCTCTAAACTAAGACACTCATCTGCTGCCCCCAGCTTCCTTAGAAACCATAGGGTCTTGCTATATTTTTAGCTATAGCTCCTTACAAATACACAAGACCCCAAAGACTCCCTTGAGCAGCAAGAACATGAAATCAAATAAGGTCCAGGAAGGTTTTCTTGCTGCTCTGCAGAGACCAGCAGACAAAAACTCAACCAGCGATAACTACCACAATTTCATACCACTCCTGCTGGGAAAAGACCAAGCAGCAGCAAGGATGAAAACAGGAAACAGGAGAGACACCCAAAATGAAATGGGAGAGTCAGCATAGCAAAATTTGTCCTCACCAGGAGACCCCGGTAGAGTGAACTCAATGGAGCACTTCATCCCAAAGTGAGGGTGCTGAGAGAGCAAAAAAAGTATTTTTCTCATTCAAGATCAAGTGCTGAAGGAGAGACAACTAAAGATAAAGCTCAGCATCTTGTCATCTTCCCTTTCACAGTTTGGATCAAGGGCTAACAAGTATCAAGCATGTTTTCATGCTTTGCACATTATTTTTCACGCCTCTCAGGAACCCTGCATAGACCACTCCCATCCCATTTGTGGATGAGGTTGATTCAGCTATGGAAATGAAGGTGTCAAACCCAGCCAAGCCCCTCAGGAAGCTCACTACTCTCCCAAATCCCATTGCAAAGACAGAGCTGATGTTTAATTCATCTCCACAGTTTCTCCAGTCTCCCGTCAGCAGGGGAGCTCCTGGGTGCTAGACTTTACCCTCCAGCTCACCTGAGACAAGTTGCTTCCCCACATCACTTTCACCTTCAGCATCCAACCACTGCTCCTCTGCTTTCCTTTAAAAGCAACCTGAGATCTTATAAATTATTTTTAAAAATGCTTCATAAGAGCTGGACAAGTTCCACAAGACACTAACCACAACACCTCAAATTCACAGAGCACTATGGTACAGTATCTGCATTGCAAGAAGGGCTCAGATAGAGCTCAGAAGGAAAGAGCATCACATCAAAGCACAGCCTGAACTTCCTCAGACACCACTCATCTTATTACCAGATGATAAATTGTCTACACCTGGTGAGCTAACACAATGCTTGTTCTACCAAAACCACTGGCATATGGAATTGCACAATGCCCATTGTGTAAGAAGGAGAACTGGAAGTTCACCAGCCCCTGTGCCCTGCCAACTCAGCCAGGTCGACTGGAACACTGGGGTCCCCAACCACTAGGGACCACCAGAGAGACCCCCAGGACAGAAGAACGCATGCGTAAAGGGGAGGGAAAATACATTAATGATTTTGGGGAAATGATTATCATATGTATGTTTAGTCTGAGACAATCAATGAATATGTATGTAGAATACAGTATATAAACAGAAACTTCCCTGTACTCAGTATGCACAGCTTTGGGAGGAGCTATCCCCCCTGTGCATCTGGCCAAATAAAGAATGCCTGCTTCGTAGTGCTACATTGGTGTTAAGGAGTTTCTTTATTTTACCAAATTTTTGGTAACAATCTCTCTGCCAAAGATAACACACCTAAAGCAGGGAAACCACAACCTACACATTTTACCCAAGTCTTGAGGGAATAAAATCCAGTGCAAGGTTTTGCTCTTGGACCTCGGGATCATCAATGGCACAGCAAAGCCTTGATGGTCCTTATAGGGAAACATAATATGTATCAACACAATAAAATGGTTTTTTCCACTCACTGGAGACAGAGTGTGAATATTTGCTTGTCAGGGTCACATAAGCTGCAAGGGGAGTGGGATGCTTCCCTCTCCATCCTATGTAGCACTCCCCTGCCATCATCTGGATGCTCAGAGGATGGTCCACCATCAAAAAGCCTTTCTAGATTTTGGAGAGGAGTGACTATTAAATCTCCTGGCCTTATTTTGGTATCTTTGGGTTGAGAGAAACAACCTGGAAGCTCAGTATATCTTCTGCTCCTTCACACCTTTTTTACTTCTGTTAACAAGGCTGTGACTTCAAGCTTCATCCCATACCTGCTTGCATGGTAGAAGAAGAATAGCATGGATTACTGAAGCGGAAGTGAAAGTGACACAAACAGACATGTGGAAACAGCCTATTTCAAAAGAGCCATCAGGTCTCCAGAGAGGCCCAGGGCACTCCAGCCCTCCACATCATGCTGCACCAGCCCCTTTCCAATCTAATGGCATTGCTACCTCATCCAGTGTGGGGTCTTACTGGTGAGGGTCTCACCCCTTCCAGAGGAGCCTGACACACAGAACAGCCCCAGGAGATGAATCTTAGTCTCATTTTATGGAAAAAAAACTCCAAGGACTGAGTTTTGAGGCATTGGGATGCCAGGGACAACCAGCAAATGTGCCTCCAGCCATTCAGCATAGCTGGGGGCAGCTGTGGCAAAAATGTCTCGCAACTGCCGGCTGCTCCACTGCCACAACATCTGTTTTCCCCTACTGTCACCCACGACCCCTGAGACCACGTGCAGCCAGAATGACTCTGCAGGAAAATGATAACCATAAAATAACAAAAAAAATTGAGTCCCTGCTGTGTCCTCACTTGCTACACCCAAACCCAACCCTGCACCAAAGACAGGGAAAGCACCTCCCAGGAGGTGGAAGATGCTCTCACCTCGGTACCACACAGCAGCATTCCCACTGGAAATGTCCTCCCTGTGAAGATGCTCAGGGCTAAACCAGGTGGTACCACTATGTCTGCAGATGCTGCTGTACATGAACCTCCACTGGCTTTGCTGCGACAGGGACCACGATGAACAATAGTCATTGCGATGGGGACCCAATGGGTCTCCTCCTTTTTGTCTGCGGGGGTTCGCCGGAGGACCCGGAGAGAGAGGCCACCCCTGCCCTTTGGCAGGGCTAATGAAGCTGCCAGGAAGCTTCCAGAGGCCGGGAGCGTATCCAAATCCGGCCCTGGACCTTGCCGCCGCAGTTACTGCCCTGCCCGCCGCTCACCTTCACCAGGAGAGGGAATATCATGGGGGGAGGGAGGGCTCCAAGTCCACGCACAGAATGTCAGCGAAGGGGGGGAATCCCACCCAGGACGAGGCCACTCCGTACCGTCGCTGGTACCAGATGAGAAACCGGGTCCATGTGCAAAACGACCCCCCAGACCCACGGCAGCCTGGCGGGTGGGGGTTTGATTCTTTCCTAGGGAGACAAAGGCCGGACGTGCTCCCCCCCCCGCTTCGCCGCTGCTGTGTCATGGCCCCCCCGCCCTGGCCTTACCGTGCAGGGAGCTGGGCGCAATCAGACCCCCGCCGGGAGGTTCATGGGCGCAGCGCTGAGGTGCGGGGAAACGCGGAGGGACACCAGGAGCACCACCCGCCCGGGAAGAGAATCCAGCTCTGCAGAGCGATGGGCCGGGGCGGCCGGGG
>VWZW01004373.1:0-16647 GCA_013397115.1 Edolisoma coerulescens
CAGAATCCCCCCTCCCCTGCTGTCCCCAGTCACTGCTGATGGTGTTAAACAAGGCCCTGACAGAGACTGAGGGAGCTGGAACAGAGCTCAGCTGCATTCCCGACAGGTCCCAGGTTGCGCTGATAATTCCATGTCCCTGCCAGGCATTGCTGGGAAAAGCCTTTTGGGGTATCCCTGAATAAGGCATCCTCAAAATGCTCTCTCACGTTTTTGCCTCTGCTGGGGCAGGAGAAAGGTGGAGCTTGGAGGTCTGACTGCATCCCCGGGGTGGCTCTGGAAGGTCTGGGAAACAAGGACACGGGGGGCAGTGGGTTCAGGAGGCTGTGCCACACATCCCACCCTCCTTGGGGCATCCCCAGAGGCCTCTGAGGCTCAGGATCTTTCCAGCGCTCTCTGATGCAGCCTCCTGCAGCCTCAGCTGGAGCTGCATCAGCCTCTGGGAGCTCCTCTGAAACCCAGCCCGAGGGAAAAGAGGCAAAAACCTGACCCCTTTTTGTTTGCTGTGCACAGCCCAGGCTCCTTGGCTGCTTTAAACTCCTGGCCTCGATTAGTAAAAGCAAAATTGTTTTCCTGTGGAATTGTTTGAGAGTAAAGAGAGGTCCGGGGTGTTAATTTGCTCTTTGTTTTTGCTAAAGGAACCACGGGGGGTTGGAGCCTGGCTGCTCCCTGAGCAAGACAGGCAGGTTTGTGTTGGTTTGTTTGCAAAACAAAGTTTCAGGGATCGACTTTGCAGGGCAAAACGAGCCAGGATGGAAGAAAAGATGTGAGTGCTCTCTCAGGAGAGCTTTAAAAGTCTGCATACCTCACAGACGCTTTAGAAATTCAGAGCTGACCCTGCTCGCTTTGTTTAAAAAAAATTAAAATATAAATAAAATTCTGCTGTGCGCACACACGCACCCTCCGTGGCTTTCTTTGTGAGGAACTTCTGACAGACTCGGAAATGCTCTGGCTGCTGAATAAATTATAAACCCCATCCTCGGGCAGAGGCTGCACAGCCAACAGCAAATTAAATCCTCTTCAGTGCAATATCGAATGGAGACGTTTGCTTCAGTTTGAGGATTGTGGATTCAGAGTATTTACCTTTTTCTCAGGCTGCTCAGGAGGGGGAATCGCTGCCTGGGAGCTCGGCTGGGGAGGGGTGGGTGGGACAGGACGTGTGATGCTCTCCAGAGAGAGGGCTCAGGAGCCTTTTCAAAGCCAGGAGAGTCCCGGTGGGCTATGGGAGGGCTCCCCGGGCATCCCTTGGGATGGGGTCCAGGGAGCTGCTGGGTCTCCTCGGAGCAGGGATTGGCTGTAGGGAGCCAGAGCTGTCACACAGACCCTTGGTGGCTGCTGTGCTTTGGGAGCAGCCAGAAGTGGCTCAGCAAAGATTCGGGAAGGTCTTGCCAGAGTGGTCTCCAAGGAGCCTCACTGGGGGACACTTTGCAGCCCAGCCCTGTCTCAGTGACAGAAGTCCCTGGGATGCCACACTCAGAGGGGCGTGCTGCTGTCCCTGTGCCTGTGCCTGCTCAGCACCCCAGACATCCCAAATCCATGTGGGAGATGATACTCCAGGTCTGCTGAGCACGGAGCAGCTGCAGCAGCAGCAGCAGCAGCACCTCCTCTGAGCTGGGGGTGAGCTCCTTCTGGGCACCAAAAGTGCAGAAATCGAGGGGAAAAGTGGAGCCAGAGCTGCTCCAACTGTTCTCATCCCCCACAGGTGACAGGAGAGGCAAGAGCCAAAGGTTTATACATTAAATTATGTAAGGATTTAACAGCACTTTATGCTGCAGAGCAATCCCAACTCCATCCCCCTCCTGCCTGCTCCCTGGTCCTGGGATGTGCCACTTGCAGCTGGGTCTGGCCCCAGCCTGGTGTCAGCAGAGCTTTGAGTTTATAGGAAACAGAAAGGAGAAGAGAATCCCCCCTGTATCTTCTCCACGAGCAGAGTCCTGTCAGAAATATTACAGATTGATCCGTATTTTATCTGGGAGGGAGGATGGCTCCTTAACATCATTAAGTGGTGACCTTTAAAACTCATCTTCTCCTGCCAGCCTGGTCAGGCAATGGATGGAGCGGAGACGGATGGCGGCGGTGGGGAATCAAATAAATTGTTTGCCGAGATCAGTGCGGGTGTGTTTGCAGTGGTGTGGAGGTCCCTGGGCCACTGTTCACTGTCTCTTTCTTTTTTACAGCAGAATAAATCCCGTTTGGTGCCCAAGATGAATTTTCAGGGCCATATGTCATGTTTTACAAGGGGCTGACAGCTCAAATTGGGGCAGAATAATGGTGCCCAGCCCGAGCTCACCTCGATGACTTTATTAGGTTTCTCATCCTGGAGCAGATGAGCAGGCTGGGTTTGGGGGGTGTTTTCTGTTGGGAAGCTGATCCTACTTAGTTTCAGCTGTGACTGCTGGTGTGTGGTAAATGCTGCCAGGCCGGGTGCCAGCCCCAGGGCCAGGCTGGGACATGCAGTGCTTCACACTGGGGTGCTCCAGATCTGGGCCAGGCCCCTTTGCCCCCCTCCCTTCCTCACAGCCTTGGACCTTCTGAGTTTCTGGCAGCCCATGGTGATGGGGATCTGCTCCCTCACGCCCTGGCTGTGCTCGCCTGTGTTTGGAGCTCCTGCATGATCCTGGTGCTGGGAAAACAGGATTTTCTCAGGGATGAAAGCTGGACGTGGCTGGCAAGTGCTGCCCCATGGCAATGTCCTCACGCTCCTCGCTGTCACCTCCCAACTCCTGCAACCGGGGATAGTGGAAGATGTCCCTGTCCCTGGCATGGGCCTTGGAACCTTTAAGGTGCCTTCCAACCCAAAATCCATGATTCTAGGACTAATTGCTTGGGCAGGAGGAATTCCCAAAGAGAGGCAAGAGAAGAGTGGGAAGGAATGAGGTGTAAGTCAAAGGGCTGTAACTCCATGAGGGGTTTCAGCTGCCCCAAGGCAGTGGGGACTGCTGGATCCTGTTCCCCTGGGGCTGTGGTCAGGGTTGTTATTCCTGCCATCAGCCTGGAGCTGGATCCAGGAGGGAAAATCCCATCTTGGGTCTGTTTCCATTAGTGTTGCTCTCATCCCTGGGGCTCCCAGCACAGCCTGGGACGGTGTTTGGGATGTGGGGTGGAGGGGAGGATGGGACAGGACAGAGGGAGCCCAGGCAGCCTTGGTGCAGTGAGGGTCAGCCTGGGGCTGGATGCTGAGCATGGACATGGCATGAGGCCACAGTGACCACTTAGCTCGGGTGGAGGAGGAGAAGGAGAGGCTCTGTGCTGGCCCAGCGCTGCCTCTGCTCCTGCCAGAGACACACCCGAGTGTTACTGTAGGGTGAGGTGCTTCCAGAGGAGCAGGGAAGTGCTGCATCCTTTTTATGGCTCTTTCCTTGACCTCTGAGAGGTCAGCGAGGACTCAGAGCTCATTCTGTGCACTCAGACCAAACCAGGGTCATGGGGACAGAGGAGCCGCATCCCGAGGGGTGGCAGGCCCTGGGGACAGCAGGAGTAGCTCAGACACCAGCATGGTCCCCTCTGAGGACAGAAATTGGGGGTTTCTCCAGGCCCTGAGCTGTTGGCACAGCTGCTCTGCACCCCTGGGCTGGGGCGCGTTTGTCCCTTGTCCCAGGGCTGTGCTCCCAAGGGAAGTGAGGACAGAGTTCCCATGTCTCCAGCGAGGATGTGCCTGACTTTGGGATGTCTTTGCAGACTCAGACAGCCCTTAAAGGAGAAGGTTACCCTAATTTATGGGCCCTGGATTTATGGGAGGTATATATCAAGGCACAGTGTAATAGCTTTCCTGTGGCCCATCTCCGGGAGGGACATCCTGGAGTCTCTGGGAGCAGGGACAGCTGTGGGAACACTCGCCAGTGTCACTGCTTTAAATCCTTCACCTCAGCAGCACGGAAGGGACAATCCTGCCACTATCCCAGGGAGCCCAAAGTGCTGATCTTGTGCTGGGAGGAGCTGGGAGTGGGATCCAAAGCCCTTCGGCTTCTGGCGGTGAATGGGGAACTGAAGAAGGGGAGATTTCCCAAAGCTCAGCCCACCCGACTCCCTGTCCTTCCTGCAGGACCCTCCTGCAGTGCCCTGTCTGTGCCCACCCTCTCTCCCTGCTCCTGACCCCACCACGGGCAGTTTGTCCTTCCTGGCCCTCCCTGCCGGTGCCCAGAGCTGGTGCTGCTGCTGGGCTCTCTCTGCCCCCTGGCCCAGCCCTGGGGACCTGCCCCAAGGTGTCCCTTCAGGCACTGTCACCTCCTGGTGCTCCTGCCTGGGAAAATGGCCCAGGGTCCCTTGGTTCGTGGGACAGGCAGAAAGGGGCAGACTGGCTCCTGTTTCATTTCCCATTCCCAAAGCTCTTCTGAGCATCCTGGAGCCCTTGGGAGGGTGGGGACGGAGCTGTGGGGGTGATCTCTGTCCTCTCCCTGCCCCGTGGTGCTGTGCCCCAGGGGCTGCCCTGGCTGGGGAGGTGCCAGGCAGGAGAGCTGAGCCGGGGATGGCTGGGACCATCTGGGAACAGGGTCCTGGGGGCATCCAGCATTCAGCAGATAGGGATAGCTGGAATTCCTCTGGGAGCTGGGAATGCCGGCAGCTGCTGGATACAGCAGCAGCATCCCAGTGGGAGCTGCTGGACTGGAGCTGAGGATCCCAGCAGCTGCTGGATACCACAACAGAATCCCAGTGGGAGCTGCTGGGTGAGCCAGGAGCAGCCCAGGGCTGGCAAAGGCTCTGCTGGGTTCGGTGCTGGCAGTGCTGGGGCTGGAGAGCTGGGAGGGCTGAGCGGGGCTGGAGCAGGCTGCATTCCCTGCAGGATAAATCCTTTTTTGGATGATTTAACCTCATTCCCGAGGCTGCAGGCAGGCCCTGGAGCAGCTGATGGTGCAGAGGCACTGCAAGGGGTGGAAAGGTGGGTGTAAGCAGGGTCCCAGGCCCTGGGTGCTGCACCCACCAGCCCCACATAGGGTGGAGCACAAACCTTCCTCACATCCCAGAAAGCAGAAATGGCTGGAGCATCTCAGCTCCCTGAGCCTTCACTCTCACTGAAATCCTGAAAAGCCTGAAATCAGCAGGAATTCCTTGGATTTCTTCACAGACCCACCAGGGCAGGCCAAGCTCTTTCCCATCCAGCTGTCCCTCCCAGCTGGAGCTGCACTTTCAGAACTGCTTTGCTGTGGCTGTAGGAGGAGGGGGTTGAAAATCTCCTATTCCTGGGGCCCAGGCTCTCCTGTCCTTCCTCCTGTTCCTCCTCCTCCTCCTCCTCTGCAGTCCCTGTGTGGAAATGGCTGTGCCCACTCGAGAAGTTGGTACTGCTGCTCGAAGATGTTCTGCTTCTTTAATGGAGCCTCAGCAGTTACAAAAACTCTTCTTTAAAAATTCATGCTGTTCTGTATCATGTTAAATATTTATTCTAAAGGAACAATGCGTTCCCCCCTCCCCCCTTCTGCTATGATACCTATTTTGCATACGAGCTGATTAATTATTAAGCATCTACATTTTATTTTGACAAACAGAAGATGTGCTCCAGTCAGTTGGATGCTGTTGTGTTCTGCTGAGCTGTGAATTCACCTTCCCTCTCCAGGCACAGAGATCCTCTCTGGAGCTCCCCCACACTGGGAATCTGAGCTGGCCATGGGCTGTCCTGGACCTTCATGTCCCTAATCCTGCAGAGCCCTGGCCAGGGAGAAAACTGCAGGATCTCCTTTCCTGCTCAGGCAGCAGGGAGCAGGGTGGTTTCCTCAGCCCCAGGTGTGTTTTTACGTGCCCTGGCACCTCACTGTGCTCAGGTGGAGGTGATGAACTTCTCCTTATGGAGACATCCCCCTGAGGCTGGGGCAGGGAAAAGTGGTGCTGGTCTGGCCAGGCACCCGGGGTGGCCCAGGGCAGCAGTGAGAGCCCAGTGCCAAACTCCACCCCTGGTGAACCAGAGAATGGGGAGAATCTGAATGTGCTGGGCCCAAGGCAGCTGTGCCCCAGCTGGTTCCGAGCATGGAGCTGCTCCGTGACAAACAGGGATGGTGGCACGAGGTCCCAGGGGACATTTCCTGCAGTGGAGCTTTGAGCTCCTCCAGGGAAGCCACTGCTGAAGCCAAGACCCAAATTCCCTGAATGATTCCCCGGGGTGGGAGGGCAGAGCCATGTCCTTGAAACAGGGAGCTGCCCTGGGGATTCAAGCAGGGCTGTCACTCCTGGAGCCCCGCTGGGCGCTGCTCCTTTGGTCCAGCTCCGTACCTGGAGCCTCCTCCCGCAGGAGTTTTGTGGGAGAGGGAAGTGCGGTGCCTGCAGCTCAGTGGGACTGGAGCCCAGGTGTGTGCTCCTGCCAGCAGGAGTGGGCCCCTTCCCTGCACAGCAGCTTCAGCAGATGCGGGATGAGTGGAGAGAAAGAGCTCTTGGCACCCTGGGACCCTGTCCTGCTGCGGGGACACCTCGTGGCACCGCTCCTCTGGCACCGCCAAACTCGGGAATGGGGCTGAGCAAAGAGCTGGTCGCAGGGCAATCTCCACTCTAGGATTCTCAGGAATTAATCCTGCTATGAAAACGGGATTACTGTTCAGGAGAGATGCTGAAAACCCAGCATTTGTATTCTTTGGGAGATTCCAGTGCTAGCCCCTCTTCTCCCCACCCCAGATTTCCCAAGGAAGAACAAAAATAACTCTGAAGTTTTCCCATGGAAATGCGATCTCGGCTGCTTTGCAAACACGGGAGCATCTCTCTCTCTGCGCTTCCCAAGCAGGCTTTGCACCAATAAAAACGCAGCCACGAGATCCATTTTGGAATTGATGTTCAGGAAAGAAAGAAAATGAAGCAAATTGTGTTGAGGTGTGTGTTGGAGGGGGGCTCTGCCAAAAGAGATGTGATGGCTCAGTGTGTCCCTTTCCAAAGGCCCTGTCAAAAGCCCCTCCTCTGCCTCCACCCCCGGGACTGGAATCACGAAATGAAGAGACCGGGCAAGGCGAGATTGCCAAAACATGTGGAGCGGAGTCTCCGGGAATCTTTGTGTCGGGATGGGTTTGGAAGCGCTGTCACAACGAGCAGAGGCTGCCCGGGGGCTGTGGGCAGGGGGTGCGCGGGGTTGCGCTCTCATTAACAGCTTCATTAGCGAGCGGCGGGGGCGCGGGCGGCCCGGCGCTGGCACCGCAGATGGAGCGGAGCTGAAAGGTGTCGCGACAGCTCGGCGGGCGATGGGAGCCCCGGGAGAGGCTGGAAAACCCGGCACGATGGGATCGTGCTCGGCTCGACAGCAAATGGCCCGGGGCAAAGCTGGCCCGGGGCAAAGCTGGCCACGGAGCTTGGTGCTGCTGCTGGGTGTGCTCGGGAGGGCGGTGGAGGGTTCGTTTGATCCATGTGCTGCACACCCCCGGGGTCACTCTCCCACTGGCTGCACTGGAATTCCAGCAAAATCCTGGAAACCTGGGAGCGGAGAGGGCAGCAAGCGTGAGCAGGGCCCTTGTCCCATCACTGCAGAAGGAGCTGTGAGCAGTGCTGGGCTTTGCTGCCTGCCCCACGTGTCATCACCTGATTTTAGGAATTGAAGGGCCCATGAACGTTGGAAGTCCCACCTTGAAAGGAACAGTTTCGGGGGGTCAGGCACTGGCTGGAATAAAAACAGGGCTGTGACATCTTGTCAAGGACCTGGGGCAGGGACCTCTGATGGGGGAACTGCAGGTGCTGGGTCCAGCCTGGGCCTGGCTGCTGCAGCCTCACATCGTTCCTGAGGGGCTCTGCTGGGAGATGGACAGAGCAGGGGCCCAGCAGAGGAGTGTCCCAGTGGAGAGACAGGACAAGGGGCAGTAGATTTGAACTGTCAGAGGATGGGGTTATATGGGATATTGGGAAGGAATTGTTCCCTGGGAGCGTGGGGAGGCCCTGGCACAAGGTGCCCAGAGAAGCTGTGCTGCCCTTGGATCCCTGGCAGTGTCCAAGGCCAGGTTGGACGGGGCTTGGAGCAACCTGGGCTAGTGGAAGGTGTCCCTGCCCATGGCAGGTGGTGGCGCTGGATGGGATTTAAGGACCTTTCCAACCCAAACCATTCCGTGATTCTGTGCCATGGGAGAATGGGAAAACTCTTAACAGAGGCAGGTTCAGAGCCTCCCCTGCCTCTGTGCTAGGGCTGTGCATCAGCAAATGCTGTCTGGGAGGGCAAGGCTGCCTGGTTCCCATTGATAAGGCTCGGGAGCAGGGCCATGAATGGTGCTCAGCAGGCAGGCACAGTTACAGGGACTGGGTGCAAGAATGCAGGCTGGATTTTGGGCAGTCTGCCTTGGAAGGCACTGGCTGATGGAGCAGCTGCTGCTCCCCCCCAGCCTTTGTGGCTGTGGTTGATCGCTGTGACTCACTCCTGAACCGAATTCCCTGGCTGGAACCTGGGTCTTGTTTTGCCATCTTCTGCTGGATTAAAGAGCCTTTGAGTGTCCAGTGGTTTCCTTCCCTGGAAGTACTCAAGGGCTGTTATCAGGTCACCTTTTAGCTTTCCTTCAGGTACAGTCAGATCAGATATCTTTACTTCACACCATTTGTCCTGGCTCTTGACATCATTTTAGGCTCTTCTTCACAACTGGTCCCAGTCTTGTGCCTTTTCCTGAACTCCCTTCAGATAGTTTTCCACTGGAGCAATATTCTAATTCCTTTTGGTGCAATTTTGGTGCAATTTGGGCCAATTCCCTTCTGGACTTGTAGAAGGCCACCCAGATGGGATTCATTTTGGTGTTTAGTCCCAGTGCTGTGACTTGAACTATGATACTGGCAGGTTGCTGAAGTTTGGATGGGCAGTTACTGGGTTTGGACATACCACGGATGCGTGGAGCAGGAAGAGCTGGATCTGCTGTGTTTGGACACAGAAAATGAAGTTTTATTTTACTTTATTCCCCTCTCTGTGAAGCTGAATCTTGGCTCAAGGCTCATCCAGGTGGTAGAGGCAGGGCTGAACTCCATCCCCATCCCTGCACCAAGGAGTGACTCCCAATCTCCCTGAAACCCAAAGCCATGGGCTGGATCCTGGCCTGTTTGTGGCAGCTGGAGGGAGCTGCATCCTGAGGCTTCCTGGGCAAAGGGAGGGAAATGTCATTCTCCTGGAGAAGCCAGGAATGCCACCTCAGCTGGAGAGAGAGGACATTCCAGGGCCTTTGCCCACCCAAGAGAGCTGGGGACCATGGCCAAAGCTGGGAACTGCTTGTGTAGCCTAGGCCCATCCCTGTGTATCCCTGGGAGTCCTGCCCTCAGCACCCCAGCATCCCAGCTCCCTTCTCCTGCTGCCAAGAGCAAGGAGAGTGCACTGACGGTGAGGGAAAGCAGTACCAAGCCTTGCACCAGAATTCACTTGGGACCAACTTGCAGGGATGAGGGATTGCCGTGGGCACACTCAGCCACCTCCTGCTCCTCCTGAGCTGGACATCACTGCTCAGTTGTGCTCTCAGAGCCCTTTCCTCTCCATGTGGATTGCAGCCAGGCCTGTATCAGTGGGTTCTCAGGTCCCTCTGGCTGTTCCACTCCTGGGAGCTGTGGTAGGTCCATGAGAAGTTCCTAGGACGTGGTTATCCTGGGATGTGGAGCTAAAACCATCAGGGTGCTTCAGCAGGGCCTTCAGGGCAGTGACAGTTTTGGTTCCCAGTGTTAAGTTTGGGGGGGTCAGTGGCTGGTGCCTGAATGTCAGGGATGTGCTGGGAGGTGCAGGGAGGGGGGAGCACTGCAGGTGTAACCAAGGCTGGTGTGAACCTGCACAGAGCTGCTCCAGGTTCTTCCCCTGCCCTGCAAATCTCTCCAGTGAAATCCCTCTGCTTCTGCTGATTCTCCTCCTCTGTTCACACTGACCTCCAGGTGTTTCACAGAAATACTCCCTTTCCCTGAAAAAAACACATTCCCCACCCCTGGAAGTGTCCAAGGCCAGGTTGGACAGGGCTTGGAGCAACCTGGGATAGTGGAAGGTGTCCCTGCCCATGGCAGGGGGTGGGATGGGATGAACCTTAAGGTCCCTTTCAACCAAAACCATTCTGGGATTCTGTGATTCCATGAAAGTGAAAAATCAGTATTTTCACATCAGCCAGGGCAGGGGATGAACAGATGAGCAGGGCTGGAGGTGAACCAGGAGCCCTGGGAATAGGAGCCAGCCCCTCTTCTTTGGCACAGGACCCTTTCCTGAGGCTGCCAGCACTGCCTGGGGCAGACTTTAGACATGGGATGGCTTTCCTTGGGGCTTCCTGGACATCCAGGGCAACCCTGAATCCCAGGATCCCTGAGCTCTCCTTCTGCTGCCCTTGTCCTGTCCGGCCCCAGCAGAGGGGCTGGGCTGTGGGTCCCTGTCTGCAGGGAGGGTGCAGAGCTGGTGGCTTTGCTCGTGTCTGAAAGGACACAGAGCTCCGGGAGCTGGGCAGGACAGTCTGATTTTAGACAGAACGGTCTCAAATCCTACAAAACCTCCTTCCCAGGAGGGACAGCACCCACTGACCCGTGGTTCATCCAAGGGTGGCTGGTCCTGTGTCCTCCTGTGCTGAGCTGCTTGGTCTCTGTGTCCTTGGAGCTCTGAGCTTCACCTGCCCTGTTCCCTGTTTCCCTCCATGGATGATCTGTCCCCACCAGCAAGGAGAACTTCCCTCTGCTGCAAGGAGCTTCACATCTCCCCAGGATCCACCCTGATCACACCCACACCTCCCTCAGCCAGGGGCTTGTCCTGCTGCAGGTGACAGACAGGCAGTGACACGCGGCTCTGCACAAACCTCTGAGCAGGCACTGCTCGCTTCCCTCCTTTCCAGTGCTTGGCCGTGTTTCCTGCAGGGATCCCCTCCCCCACAGGTTCTGCACCATACATTTCAGGTGTTTCCATGGGGTTTAGGCTGGGGAAGCTCTCCCAGACAAAGTGTAGGGAGGGTAACAACTCCATCCTCTGCTCCAGGCCCGTCTCCTGGGAAAGCCCTCTCTGCAAATAGCAGGCTGAGTGTTTCCAGGTTCCAGAGTGGTTCAGCAAAGAATCACATCAAGGGCTCTTAATGCTCGACCTTTCCCATCTCCCTGCAACTCCTGAGTGCGAGGCTCAGGTGGGGAAGTGCCTGGGAACCCTTCACCCCACACAGCCTGTGCTTGGCAGAGAGCAGAGCTGCAGCTGGACCCCAAGGGACCTGCCCTGACATCCCCAGCTGCTGCTTCTGGGGTGTCTGGGGACACCCTGGGCCACCCTTCGCAGGGCTGGTGGTGAAGGGTGCTGGCAGACCTCCACAAATGGCTCTGCCATGGGTGCAGGGCTGGTGCTGCTCTGGGAGGACAATGTGGTGGGTCATGCTGGGTTGTACTGGGTCATACTGGGTTGTACTGGGTCATGCTGGGTTGTGCTAGGTCGTGCTGCTGGTTTTGGTCTCTGAGTTTCCTTGGATGAAGACGGGAGCCCAGTGATCTCAGGAATGTGGCACTGGGAGCTGGAGGAGGCAGGAGGCCCCTGGGATCCGTGCAAGGGCAGAGCTGGGAACTCCACAGCTCCCTGACAGGAGGGGGCAGCCGGGGGGGTCGGGCTCTGCTCCCAGGGAACAGGGACAGGAGGAGAGGGAACGGCCTCGGGCTGTACCAGGGGAGGCTCAGGTTGGACCTCAGCAGGAATTTCTCCATGGAAAGGGTGGTCAGGCTTTCGCAGGGGCTGCCCAGGGAGGTTGGGAGTCCCCATCCCTGGAGGTGTCCGAGGAAGGCCTGGACGTGGCACTCAGTGCTCTGGGCTGGGGACAAGGTGGGCATTGGGCACAGCTTGGACTCAGTGACCCTGGAGCTCTTTTCCAACCTGAATGATTCCATGATTCCGTGATTCTGTGATTCCACACTGCAGGAGCGGCTCAGACCAGCACCGTGCAGAGGCAGGGGCTATGTGAGGCAGGGTCTCCTCCCAGAGGGTCTTGCCCAGAACTGTGGGTCCCATCCCACCGTGGCCATGCCAGCCCCAGCTCAGATCCTGCCTTGGAGCTGGAGGACTTTGGAGTGGCTCAAGCACTGGGACACCAGAGTGCTAAGAGCTCCTTTGGTCAGGCAGGGGTTGGTGCCAGCAGCTGCAGCTAAAATCCGTGTTTGAGGAGCAGGAGGTGGCTGCTGGGACAAGGAGGGGGCAGGTCTGGGGCAGCTGGCAGAGTTGGCATTTCCCTCCTGACCAGCTGTGAAACAGAATTAAACCCAGGGAGTTTTGTTGTGTCTGCTTCTGCGGAGGGCAGAGGAACAATTCTCTCCTAGGGCTGTCCAGTGATTCCAGGCAGGAATGCTGCTGCAGGGACAAGGTGTTGTTACCTGCATTCCCGGCCCCCTGTTCACCCTGGCACACCCAGGAGCTGCAGGACAGTGCCCAGGCCATGGCTCCATCCCTGGAGGGCTGGGAATGGTTGGACCTGGTGGTCTTGGAGGGCTTTTCCAACCTTAATGATTCCATGACTCTCTGGCTGCATACCAAAAGGAGGAATATCCTCGATGAAGGATTGCCTTGGATACTGTTCCTGACCCTACTGGAGGATCTGGTGATCCAAACGAGCTTCAAAATCCAGCTTTGCACAGAATTCCCTGGGTGTGAGGCGGCAGCGGCTGAGCTGTGGCCCAGGGCTGTTGTGTGCAGAGAAACCAGGATAAGCACAAAGTGACTTGGAAAAAAAAATAAAAATAAATAAATTTTAAAAAAGTTTTTAAAATTTAAATGAGTTTTATTTCTTTTCATGTTGCAGGGCTGCATTTTCTTTCCCTCATTTTCTGCTCCTCTTAGAGGCTGGTACTGCTGAAGTAGTTGTTTTGTGCTTGTTCCTTTAATTAGTTTCTTAGCAGCGTCCTAGCTTTCCTATGGAGACTTGTTCTTCTTCTGAAGTTGATTTCTTAAGGTTAGGCTTAAAAAAGCTCATCCATATGGAAAGACATGAAGTGAAAGGGAAGGCTTGGCTGTAGGGATGATGCAGACATGCTTGCTGAACCTCAGTGTCCAGGTCTGAGGCACTGGGAGAGATCCAGGGGCTGTGATTTGACCTGACAGGTCACAACGACTGATCATCATCAATCATCAATCACCACAAAGATGATCTGAGGGCTGGAGCACTCTTCCTATTAGGAAAGGCTGAGAGATTGGGATTACTCAGCCTGGATAAGAGAAAGCTCTTGAGATAGCTCAGAGCCCCTTCCAGGGCCTAAAGAGGCTCCAGGAGAGCTGGAGAAGGACTTGGGACACGGGATGGAGGGACAGGACACAGGGAATGGCTTCCCACTGCTAGAGGGCAGGGACAGATGGGATATTGGGGAGGAATTGTTCCCTGGGAGGGTGGACAGGCCCTGGCACAGGGTGCCCAGAGAAGCTGTGGCTGCCCCACTTCCCATCCCTGGAAGTGCCCAAGGCCAGGTTGGACAGGGCTTGGAGCAGCCTGGGCTAGTGGAAGGTGTCCCTGCCTGTGGCAGAGGTGGCACTGGATGGGCTTTAAGGTCCTTCCCACCCAAACCATTCCATGATTTTATATCTGATCAGAGTTTCCAGGTTGAACTTAACTGGGACTTGGGCACCTCAGGCATTGAAATTCTTCAGCAAACCCTTCCCTGTTCCCATTGGCTGGAGCACGAGGCTGGTTTTATCCTGCTCCCTTTGGAAATGTCAGCCCGTGTGCACAGGAATTTTACAGCCACTTGGTGCCTTCCAAGCCGAGATCACTTTTTAACGCTAACAAGGAATCAATTTGTTTTGAATGTGCAAAGATTTTATGCCACTAAGAGAGAAGGGTTTTTAATATGGATATAATAAGCCTTATGCTATGTCCATGGTTTGAATAATCCATGGATTGCTCATTGTCCTGCCTCGCAAAAGATGCTGGAGTAAAGGAAAAGCTGCTGAGAAGGGCAGCCAGGGTGACCAGAGGGCTGGGGTGGGGAAGGACCCTCAGAGAGGTTTTACACTTTTGGAGACCTTTTTGCCAGAGGTGCCCAGGGCAAGGCAGGAGGGTGCTGAGGAATCAGCCACATTTTTCACCCTGGTGGCACTGAGGGAACAGGTGAGGCTGGAACCTCACCACACATCCATCACTTGTGGAGGGCGTTGCCCCAGGATGCTGTGGGAGCCAAAGGACAGAGCGAGTTTCAAGAGAGGAAAGGCAAAGTGGCTGTCTGGGATCCACTGTGGCCGTGGAGCAGGTGGTGTGTGGGAATAACCCCAAATCTGGAAGTCTCCAAGTGCTGCCTGTTCCCTCTGGCAGAGCGGTAGGGCAGGGCTGTCACACTCTGCTCTGTCACCTGCTTGGACCCACCTGGAGCCTCTGCCTGTGCCAGAGCAGGATGAAAGCCTCATGATCTTTGTAGTGCTTCAATATTCCAGGGATTGTACAAAAAAAGAATTTTAAAAGGGTTCACAGGAGCAGCCAAGACCCAGATTCCAAGCTGCTTGGGTGCTGCAGAAACAGGGATTTAACTTTTAGAAGCGGCAGATTTTGTCCTGGCTCTCGTCTGTCTTTTTTATTTTTTTTTAAATGGTTTTCTAAAATTACCAAAAAGCACCCACAGATGGTGGATTTCTGATTGGTTTATTGTGTGTGAGTGTGAAAATCCACAGCACGTTGGTGCTCCCTGCTTGGTCTCCAGAGACACACATACCCTGCAGCTGATTGGTGAAGTGAATGTCACAGAACTGTGGGATGGGTTGGGTGGGAAGGGACCTTAAAGCTCTTCCAGTGCCACCCCCTGCCACAGGCAGGGACACCTTCCACTGTCCTAGGCTGCTCCAAGCCCCATCCAACCTGGCCTTGGACACTGCCAGGGGTCCAGGGGCAGCCACAGCTTCTCTGTGCCAGTCACAGGGATCACATGGCAAACAGAAATACCCTAAATCATTGCAGATGTTCTGAAACAGTCAGAATTCTTTTTAAATGGAGGATCATAAATAACATTATTGACTTTCCCAGTTCTCCGTGCTCTAGTCTCTCAGCTGGAAGCTTTGCTGGGAGTGGGATGAGAACAGGAACTCTCCTTCCCCAAGCTCGCTCTGAGCCAGGGCCTGGCTGTCACCTCCCAAGGATGTTTCTGTGCTCAGGACACCTGATGTCACCAGTCCACAAATGCAGGGTGGTGACAAATCTGTCCCAGCTTTCCATCCCCTCTCTGTGTGTGCTGGGGTCGGAGTTGCTCTGGCTGGACCTTATGGCACCTTCAGCAAGATGCTGTCACCACTGTCCCTCTGTCACCACTGTCCTGCTGTCACCACTGTCCTGCTGTCCTGGTTTGGGCTGGGATAGGATCCCTTCCTTCCTGCAGCTGCTGCAGGGCAGTGTTTGGGATTTGGTGTGAGGATAATATTGGGAACACACTGAGGCTGTGGTTGGTGCTAAGCTGTGCTTACTCCAAATCCAGGAGTTTTCAGGATCCCAGGCTCTGCCTGTGAGCTGGGATGGAACGTGGCCAGGAGAGCTGATCCACACAGGCCAGAGGGATGTTCCACACCACAGAAGGTCCTGCCCCGTGTATGACCAGGGGAGGGGTGCAGTCCCCATCCCTGCACGTGCAAATGTGGCCATGGAGGGACAGGGTTCAGTGGTGGCCTGGGCAAGGTCTGGTTAATGAGGTCAGTGTTTGGACTCGATGGCCTTGGATGTCTTTTCCAACCTTAACTCTGTGATTGTTCAGTGCCTAAAGGGGCTCCAGGAGAGCTGGAGAGGGACTTGGGACAAGGGATGGAGGGACAGGACACAGGGAATGGCTTCCCACTGCTAGAGGGCAGGGACAGATGGGATATTGGGGAGGAATTGTTCCCTGGGAGGGTGGACAGGCCCTGGCACAGGGTGCCCAGAGAAGCTGTGGCTGCCCCTGGATCCCTGGCAGTGTCCAAGGCCAGGCTGGACGGGGCTTGGAGCAGCCTGGGACAGTTGAAGGTGTCCCTGCCTGTGGCAGAGGTGGCACTGGATGATCTGTAGGGTCCCTTCCAACCCAAACCATTCCATGATTCCGTGGTTCTGTGACTTCTCGTGTGTGTCCTTGGCAGGGAGAACCACAGAGCTCATGTCCAGGGCCCAGAGATGTCCTGGGGCCTCTGGAACCACATCTGCCCTCATCCCAGACTCCATCTCAAGGAGCTTTTTATTCTACTGCTGTTGGGGCTTCCTTATATACTGCTGCTGTCCCTCGAGCACCTGAGGGACTGCTGAGGAAATGCTCTTCAGTGGATTTGAGAAGGAGTCTCTTGGATAAGAAAATGAGACCCTCAAGTGCTGGTTTCCTGCCCGTTTGCCTCTTCTTGCAAGAGGCAGTTGAACTGCAGGGGAAGAAGTTGTTGCAGCACTTTGCAGCTCCCACACTACTCCAGGCCCTCGGCGTCCCCACTCATTTGAGCTCATTTTTCTCCTCCTTCCCTTTCCATGGGAAACTTTTCACTCCTTCACAAAGAACCTGCAATAAGAGCATTTCTGAAATCATTGTTTATTCAATATTTATGACAACCTTGGAATGCAAATTAATTTGCAACAAACAAGCACACAGGTGGGTGCTTTGTTCCCACACAATTCCTGAATTACCTTCCTAGAACCCTTATTTTTCATGGTTTCCTTGCAATGCTCTGACGGTGCCTGGGAGCTCTGTACTTCACCACTTTCCAGGAATTTCCTTCCATCCCTTTCCTCAGTTCCTGCAGCAGGAGTGGGAGTTGTCCCTGACCTGGACTTGCCACAGTTTGAGCAAGAAGACAATGGGATTATGGATGGGTTTGGGTGGGAAGGGACC
>VWZW01004374.1:0-16544 GCA_013397115.1 Edolisoma coerulescens
ATGTGTTTTCCAGCCCCTTCCCATCTTCGTTCCCTTCCCTCAGGGAGAAAATCCCCCAAAGCTCAGGCGGCTTCAGCTCTGTCTTCTGGGAGCAGCCTGATTACAACACCAAGTCCAGGGGTTTGCAACATGAAAATCTAATTTAAATTTGGACGCATGGTTAGGAAGAGATTACAGGCTTTGCTGGAACACACAGATTTCTGTTGCTTCTCCATTCACATATCGGTTTTTAAATAACGAAAAAATAATAAAAAAAAAAAAATCATGCGCTGCCATGAGGGGAAGAAAATAAACAGAGCAGGAAAAAAGGTAATTAGGAATCCACAACACAGGCTGCTACACCAAAGAGATACAATTTAGAGAACGGATGATGCAGCTCTTGGAGACTTGGCAGCAGGTAACAACTTATTACATGGAGAGACTGAGGCTGCACCTCTGAGGGTCACAAAGAAATTCTTGAAAGGACACAACATGGGGAAGCCGTTCATTCCCAGACTGATACAGCAAGAGACACACGGGTTCATTTTCACTGCTTCCTGAGATTGTGCTGGAATGAACATGAAGCCCATGATAATAAAAATCTCCACACAGCCTCCTGCCTGCCTTCCCCCAGCTTCAGAGCTCTGTGAATGGTGTGTGCTTTTTAGTTTGGTCGGGTTTTTTTTTCTTTTCTGGGAGAAACAACTTGGATTTTCCTTACCAGAAAGATTAACTGTATGTGCACTTTTTTACATATTGATTTCCCTTCTTTTCTTTCAACTTAATCGGTTGCAGACTTAACAATTTCGTTTTTCTGCAGAGTGGCTTAATCACAGTGCTCACCACATTTTCCCCCCCGAAATTTTTTCCTTCAAGAAATTCTCCATTCTTTTTTTTTTTTTTTTTTTGTGCTCTTTAACCATCTTGCTCTGTGTATTAATTCCAAAGACCACAATGAGATACAAGATTATGGAAACATGAAATGTCTGAAGATAAATTTACCCATCAGGAAGAATATCAGATGGCATCTCTACGATCGTAGAAGATAATACTGGAATTTAATGTAAATTTTTCTTTTTTTTTTAACATTTTTGTGGTATTTTCCAAAATGTGAGCAAGGCACTTTAGGCATTCAAGAATATTAAAGCAGCTGAAAGAGGGAGAGAGAGGTTCTAGCACAGTTTTTCATACAAATACCTTCCTCCCCACCCTGTAGTGCAGACTAAGAGTGCTGTCTAGAGTAATAAACAATATTTAATTATTTTATAGAAATTCCAGGTGTAAGGAGGACTCTGACCAGCCAACACAACAACTTTTCACCCTACATGAACATAAAATGGGAACTGAAACCCCCAAAACTACGTTTGAATAATGTTAACAACTATAAATTTCACTGATGTTGTGGGTTTAAGGTTGAAACTCTCATTAAAGCATCCTGCTGTGTTACAGTATTGCAGAGGCATTACCACAGCCAGCAGTGCATTCCAGATGTTCAAATACCTGGGCACAAGGGGGTGAGTTATGGCCAGATTTGTCCCTTCCCTTCACTTCCTTGCCTGAAAATCTCACTCTCAAATAGGTGGTTTAGAGAATAGTGCAAAAGCAACACAAAAATCCAAACCCTTCCAATTTTAGTCAAATCACAGAATCCCAGAACAATTTAGGTTGGTGGGCCACAGTCAGAGGAGAAGACACCATGAATGAGAGTAGGTTTGGATTAGATAGGAAAGGAAAAAATCCTTCCCTGTGAGGGTGGGGAGGCCCTGGAAAAGATTTCCCACAGAAGCTGTGGCTGCCCCTGTATTCCCTGGAAGTGTCCAAGGCCAGGCTGGACAGGGCTTGGAGCAGCCTGGGATAGTGGAAGGTGTACCTGCCCGCGGGAGGGGTTGGAATTAGATCATCTTTGTTGTCCCTTCCAACCCAAACCATCCCATGATTCTATCAAATATAAAATAAATGTTCATTGTTATTGACCCAGAGTCTGGTAGGTGACAGAGCAGCAGCTTCTGTGAGTGACACCACGCTGGGAGCCTGTAAAGGCCACCAAAGGCCATCCCAGGGGGATGTGGAAAAGTCTTGAGGATGAACAAACCCTGGATTCAGTTTATTCAGGCTCCTCATAGATGGGATCTTACGGGGGGCATCTTTGAAGGGTAAAGGAGCTCAACACACCTGGTCTTTAACAGACAACCTCCCAAAAAATAACCCTGTCACAATCCTGAGGAAAATAAGGACACGAACAGAGTCTGGTTTGGCTAAAAAGGGAATCCAAGAGTGTAAAAGAATGCACAAAAAAGATGGAAGCAAGGAGAAATGCTACAAAGGAGAAATGCAGAAATATTGTCCAGAGAATGGAAAGCTGAAGCTCAATTACAGAAGAGATTGGCAAGGAAAATAGCAACAAGGACTTCTACTGGAATGTAATAAAAATAAAGAAGGAAAATGTGGGCTCACAGCTGACTGAGGCTAAAACACAGGGATACACCTAAGGCTGAGCTACTCAAGGAATTCTTTGCCCAGGTCTTCACCAACAAAGTCTTCCAGGACTTTACACACACAGAAAGGGCTCAGGGAGAAGAGGAAACACCAAGAGTAGAAAAGAATTGATCTCATAAATCTCTTGAGAAATCTTGGCTCAGTGAAGCTGGTGAGAGCAGACGGGATGGATCCGAGAGTGCTGGCTCAGGGCACAATCAGGTCTCCCATCCTCCTGGCCAAGGACATCAGGGTAGTCCCAAGTGAAGAGGGAAAACACCTCCAAGCTGTTCTTTCACAGCATCCCTGTATCCAAGCCAAGCCAGTGACACCCTACCAGGTGGGCAGAAAGTGTCTGGATTCTGGGATTGAAAATCATGGTTTGTATTCCACCTGTGGGCTGGATTCAACTGCAGATCCACAGGGGTTTGTCCCAAGACTTGTCCTATTTAATATCTTAATGTCTTTACCAACAGGTGAAGGAAAGGAGGGAATATGGGAGGAAATGGCACACACATCCACCCAGTTTGTGAATAACACTGAACTGTGGAGATAACTAAACACTGGAAGAGGATGTGGAGTTTTTCCAGATCTGACTGGAAAAAGCCCTGAGCAAGCTGGTCAGAATTCACTGTTGATCCTGTTTAAAAGAAAGAGTTTGGACTAAAGACCTTCAGCGATTCTGAGCGATTCGTGACTCCAGAAAATGTACAGAAACTCGGCACCTCTGGTGTCTGCAGCAGACATTTAGGTTTGGTTGCAATCAGTCAGAAACTACCCATTGTAACTATGAAATCAGTGATTTAGCCCCAAGGCTGTTCACTGGAATCCCATCTCCCAGGCAGGATCCTAAAGCCATTTTCACACTCTCTTATAAGCCTAAATATTTACATTTCTCCATCTTCCACTTTCCATGAGGCATTTTATGCATGACCAGGTGCTACCTGTGGGCTCGCAGAAGATTGACCCTGCCAGGCGAGACAAGTAGAACACCTCAGCTGTTAATCCTGCTGAGGCTCGTTTAAATGACAGGAAACTCACTTAAAACTGTGCCTAAATCCAGCACGCAAAAAACATTTGCCAGAATACCCCGTGACATGAATGCACTCTTCTGTTCTAATGCAAAAATTCATCGCCCCTTTCACTTTCTAGTGGGTTTCCCCACAGGAAAGTTAGCACAGAAAGGGCCATTTAGTGTCAAATTCTCCTTGAACTCCTTGGATACACCCAAGTCCTGCATCAGTGAGAAAAAGCATTAAAGGGATTACAATATCCCAGCCATGGGGAAAGCTAAAAAAGCACTGCAACCTCGGACAGCTGGTTCCTTGTACCTCACCTCAAGAAATGCTACAAAAAGAAGACTGTCCTGAACTAGACATGACATTTGCAGCAAGGAATATTCTCCTGAACGAATGACGTGGGTTAGGAACTCGCAGATCCTTTGGCTGGGGGGAGAAATCCTTGAATACAATACAGTTTCAGGGCAAATACAGGATGTAGGAGGGCTGTGAGCAGGGCAAAGCCACCTGAGCTGTTTTTCAGCTGGCTCGAAACTCTCACCTGGCTCTCCATAAATGAGAGCTGCTGTTGGCAAAGGGGAAGCAACAGCAAAGGATGCCAGGGGAGAGAAGGGAAGACTAAATCACCTCCTTTTTACCACCCATGTGCTTCTGCTTGATTTAAATTATGGTATTATGGCCTGGGAACAGTTCATGCTTTGCTGGTAGAATTGCTTTGAGAACTCTACCATGAAATCCTCGTTTTTTCCCCGCTCACTGCATTTTTTCAGCTGGTCATTTTCTTGTCTCTCTATTTTTATACCTGATATTTTAAAATTAGTCCTTTGTCTGTGTTTATAGGTTTTTCCTCTTACAAAAAAAAGAAAGAAAAAGAGAATTTTAGAACACAGTACCATACAGGCAGAGGTGTCAGGAAACATACCCAAATAAGAAAGGATTCCAAAAAATTAGTTTGCCAACAAAATGCCAGTAAAATTTGAAACCTGGGTTCAGACACACTGGTCATGCTCCAAAACTGCAAACTTAAAGAACTTCTTTATTCAGTAAATCAGCTTCTCTGTGAATATCATCAAGACCACAAAGTTACAGTAAAGGAGGGCGTTTCCAGGGGAGATGTGAGGAGACTTCAGGAGTTTGTTTCAGTGTTTAATTTGAAAAGCAAAAACTTGTCCTGTTTTGAACAATTTATTTCGTTTTTCCCCTTTAATAAGTAATCTTTTCAATTCATAACCTTTCTTGACTTGAAAAAGCTACCAGAAGCCAAAAGTGAACATGGGACAAATGGGAATGAAACAGATTTCATTAGGAAATAGAACTCCAGTGCCAAGATTTAAGAAATAGAAGAGTTACCAGAATGCAGTGAAATATATTTATCATAACATGGTAAGAGTAGAATCTTCAAGCTGGAATAAAAGTTATAAATATATTGATCAAAACCAGATCCAGCCCTTCTTGTCTGAGGTAAAACACAGCACGGACGCAGGGAAAACTGGGAGCATCCAGACCAGGGCAGGCTGTGGTGATGCCACTTTGAGCAGTGATTTCATCCCAGCTCAGAGCAGTCCCAGGCTTGGGACTGGATTGTGTGAACCTCAAAAGGTTCAACAAAACCAAGTGCAAGGTCCTGACTCCGAGATGGAGCAACCTCTGGGATCAATCCAGGCTGGGATGAGCAGATGGAGCAGCCCTGGGAGAAGGATTTGGGGTGCTGTGGGTGAGTGCTGGACCTGCCCCAGCCCAGAGCACCACAGTGAGAGGGCGACTGTGCCCCGTGCCCTGCTCAGGTGAGACCCCACCTGCAGAGCTGGCCCAGCCCTGGGGCCCAGCACAGGGAGGACGTGGAGCTGCTGGAGAGAGCCCAGAGGAGGCACCAGGATGAGCAGAGGGATGGAGCAGCTCTGCTGGGAGGAAAGGCTGGGAGAGCTGGGATTGTTCAGNGTTTTAAGAGTGCTCAAATCTGGTCACTGTCAGAGGGAAACCTCAAAACAAGCCCATAAAGTAGAGCAAGAAACATTTCAGCAAAACGGCAAATCTATTTTAAATCAGCACTGGATTCACTGATTCACAATGTGAGGCATCACAAACACGAGGATCTCAGAGGTAATCCATTGTGAAGGTGAATTTAGACAATATTCCTTAGTTCCCTCTCAGATAAAAAAGCCAACTGAGAACTTTGTGCGCACGCAGTGATTTTAACGTGATACTCGGGCCAGTTTCTACTCTGGGTAATTACATTTCCTTATGAAAATTTCTCTGCAATTTACGAAGACATCACTTCACTTCCTCTCTTAAATCACAGAGGGTGTTCAACAGTTGCCATGTTTGACCAGAGAAATGATGAAGTTACTCCCACACAGCCACTGCAACAGGGTTAATGTAGAACAAAAGACACTGGATTTATCATGGGAATTAAAATAAGCAAAACTAAGATTTGTGGGAGGTGCCCTCCCAGGATCCTTCCCAGAGCTTTGCAAATTGGGAAAAATGAAAGCATTTCAACAACAACAACAACAAAATCAATTCCTTGTTAAGGAACTATAAAAGACCTAAAAAATTAGTAATAACACTTATTTTCCTTATTTAAATGAGTAATTTTTCCTTTATCTTATTACTATTGAAAGTTTCATCAATACTTAAAATCACAGAAGTAATTTATACTCAGGAGAACCCTCTAAAATATTTGAATTTTTTTCCATGATTTGCTTTAGTTTCTTTTATTTTCTGCCTGCAACATCCATTTTGCTGTAAATTGAGGCTCTGGCGGCTGATGTAAACATAAGGATGAAGAAAATTCCCAGTTTTTTTAATCCAACGTTAACTGAAAAATAATTTTAATTTTTCTCCTCTTTCTGAAGGCAAACACGACAGTTTTCCCACACTAAAACAAGAGGCAGCACGTTTCCACACTGACATTTCTCGTGGTCCTGCCAGTTAGTTTAACCCTCTTTCTGAAAAACTATTTGTAATGTGGAAGACAATTAACTCAAATTTCAGGCAAATTTCTCCATTACCTCTGTTTTCCTTGGGCAAACAAGGGAGCCCCAACTTCCAAATCCTCATCTCTCACCATTTAATTGAAAAACGCACACAGAACGTCTTGGAAGTTCAAAATGCCGGTGCATATTCTGATTTTTGGGACATGTATGGTACAAACATCATCATGAAGGTGGTTATTGGACATATTACTTGGCATTCCATCAAACCTTCCTAATTTTGCCCAGGTGTCCCACCTGTGGCTTCATAAATTGGCAGGTAAAGCACAATTATTTCACTTGCAGAGTTTTTTTTCCATTAAGAATGGTGATACATGAAATCTTTGGGGAAAAAACCGAAGTATTATTAACGTTTTGCTGTGCAAAAGCAATCGAAACACCCCCTTCCTTCTGTGTCAAAAAGCCCAGAATTTAATCACAAAACTCCCACAGACAAAATATCAGGTTTTTAATCCTTCTCTAATAAAAAAGTAGATGTGGAACACTGAGAAATTTATAATGTAAATATAAATTATAATGTAAGAGATTAACACAAGGAAAAATTTAATGCAAACTTTGGTGGGGGGGAAGGTATTTTTTTATTTCAAAGTGTTTCAGTGAGAGCTGGTTTTAAAATTAATTCTTAGGAAACGGCAATTGAGCTCTAAAATTGCAGCTATCATTTGAAACAGTTTGGCAAGTAAAGTTTAGAATATTAATTTTTAAAGGTGTTATTAGACCTGACGGGATTAGAACAAGCAAAGTTTAGAATATTAATTTTTAAAGGTGTTATTACACCTGATGGGATTAGACCAAGCAAAGCTTATATTAATTTTTAAAGGTGTTAGTAGACCTGATGGGATGTTTACCACATATATAATTTTTCAAAGGAAAGAGAGATTCAGAAAAGCTGTTGTTCTCTAAGAGGAGGCACTAATTTCTCTGGAACAATGTCATTTTTCCTTTATAACACTTCAGTGAGCATTACATCCAACATCCCTAAATAGAATTTCCTTGTGAAGAAAGACCAGATGATACTCCAGCTTTTTTTTTTCCCCGATTTCAAGGCGCAGATCATGTTAAGAGATAACAGGGCAGAAAAAACGACTGCTTTTCTCATGGCGAATTAAACGAGGCAATAAACACAATAGCTGAGCTCAGCTGGCTCTCTATTCATATAGCTGATAATTAAAACACAAAAAATGCTCTCATCAAGCACCAGAGTTTCGGCCCTCCTAGCGCCAAGAGAAACCACAAGATTTCTAAATTCAGTATTAAAGCCCACAGCGCTTTTCTCATGCGAGAGCCAACACTCAAAAGCATCTGAATGAAGAACAGAAAAGTTCTGTTTCCAAATATGTTGCTAAATATTTTGAAAACCCCTCACAATCGGGCTGTGCCAGCTTGAAGGCAGACTCCCAATAGTTCATTTCATGGGTGATTAAGAATGGATTTCAAAATAAGGAAGTTGCTTGCTGCTGGCCACAGCATCCTCTGCAGGCTCCAGAAACAGCCATCATAATGTGGATTTTAACCACAGACTCACACAAAACGTAGCTGCTACTCAAAGCCCCAAACAGGGGATTTCCTTTGGCAGGGTGGGCAAAAGAAAAAAAACCCCAAAGGTCCCCAGGCAACCTTGTTAATTCAAATTCTTCCCAAGCTGGGAGAGCTGTAAGTTCCTGCTTCTGAGAGGTTAAAATATGCCCAGAAACAATAAAATTTGTACAAATCATTCCTATCCTGAGAGGTGGTGGATGGGTCACCACAGAATCACAGAAGGTTTGGGTTGGAAGGTAAATTTATCTCGGATTTTGGCATCCTGACACTTTTCCGATCGATGACATCTGCACGTGGCGGAGGATGAAGTCTGGATATCCCAGAGAGCATCAAAGAAAAAAACGCCTTTGATTCTTGCATTACCTCACCAAACCTAGGAATTGCTTCCAAATACTGACAAAAAGCATGTCAAATCCTAATTCTAAATCACTATAAACCATCTTTAGGTCTAGGAAAGGCTGAAAAAATTGGGATTGTTCAGCCCGGAGAGGAGAAGCTTTGGGGTGACCTCGTTGTGACCTTCCAGTGCCTGAAGGAGCCAATGAGAAACATGGAGAGAGACAATTTCCAAGGGATGGAGGGACACGACAAAGAGGAATCAATACTCATGGAGTAATAATTGAAATTAGAAATTAATTTCTGAACCTCCTGGCAGATCTCTGGGTCCTTCTTCACCTATTTTGTTTTGTGCATTACTCAGCTGTAAAGCAAAAGGAAAATACAGGCTTAGAAAAGGAACTTTCTCATTCAGCTTTACCAACACATTTCTAAAAAAACCAGGTGTCGTGAGGTGGTATTTTATTTTAAACGAAAAAGGGAGGTTTTATCAAGGGTTAGGGCATTATGTAGCAAAGAATTCCTTTGGCTGGAGGAGAAAAATGTGGAGGAATAACTTAAATGGGAAGTCACAGACACAGATATGGCACCATGGAAAACTGCTGGGAAATAGTCAGAAATTAATAAAAGGAATAAATATGGGGAAGAATAAAAAAAATCTGCAGTTATTCACATTTGTGTGAAGGAAAAAAACCACGGCTCCAGCATCTCTCATGGATTTGCATCCATGGCAAAATGAGCCCCAGTTGCACGGAGAAAACTGAAATCCCACTCCAAAATCAAGGTGGTTCTGACAGGGACAGAGTAAGTCTGACACAATTTCACACCCCAGTCAGAGAGTGTTGGAAGGATCCTCTGCCCTATTCACAAAAGCTCACAACGATGGAGAAACAACAGCCCAGTTAAGCAAACTTTCTTTTTTTTTTTAGCAATTTTTGAAGGCAAAATCCCTGCATCTGCATTTCTGCATTGAAATGTTGTCCCAAGCCCACTGAGAGTGGGGAAATGCTCGCTCATTTTCCTCCCGTACCATGCACTTGAGTCAAAGTTTCTGTACATTGTTCCTGTGGTTTTTTGACAAAAGAAACACAATTCTCTCCTATCCCACTCTCCCCATCTGAGGAATCATGTTTCCTACACTCTGAACCATTCCCTTTCCCTGCTTTTTACCGTGCCCAGCGAATTCACGCTTTTTGAAGCCTGGTGCTGAAAGCTGGGCCAAGAACTCCAGTTAAGCCCTCCCAGTGTTGAATAGAACTGGAAGGATTACCCTGGACATTTTCAGCACATTTTTAAGCACTTTTGTAGGAATTTCAGTGTCAGTCCTCACCTCCTTTGCTACAACAGGAGTTTATTTTCAACCTACATTCAACTGCTCACTCAGACTTCCAGAACCCCTCATGAAAATTGATATTCAAGCACCCTCTCTTCATTTAATGATTTGCATCTGATTATTTGAGGCCACACTTTGATTCATCAAGCTTTGAGTTTTAACCCCACCTTTTTACAGCCTTATGGATTCTCCCTACAAAGAGGCGTTTTTGATAAGGAAACCCTTAATTCTGCCATCCAAATTATCAATGGAAATGACTGAGTTGTGCTGAAGCTGTGGCAGATCTGAAGCCTCAGCAGTCTGGCCTACAAAGAGATCTTAGATTTAAGATCTTAGATTTAAGGATGGCATTTAAACCCTTCAGCTGTGCCACGAAGGAGTTAAGCATCTAAAAGGGGAAAGATCACTGAAGAAACAAATGATCATCTTTCCTTTTCTCCACTAAGAGAATTTTAACAAGCAACTCTTCACAGAATTAATAAAGTTGCAGTTGTAAATGTCAACTATTTGCAGCTGTCTGTCTCCTCCACCTTGCACAATATATTTAGCATTGAATAAAACTGAGAAGGAAAAAGGCAAGGAAATACTTTTCCTTTCACGTATTTTTTTTTAAATGTCTTCTTCTACAAGTACTCTATAAATAATTTTGACTTTTCAACCACGGACATCAGACTAACATAACAGAACACTGTACTCCTATCCATCCAGAGTAAACCTGTGAAACTGATTTTCCCATCACCCTTGTTTTATGGGATAACCTCTCCATTGCAGCAAATAAAAACTCCTCCTGTTCCTTTTTTGCTGTCATTCCATCCAACATCCAGAGTCATCCCGTCCCTGGGGGTCTTTTTCTCATTCACAATTTGTAAACTCTGGGTCAGGGACCTTTATTTTGTGTCTGTGTGACTGCCGGTGGCCCCTGAGGCATCACTGGGGTGGCTCAAATGACTCAACAAAAGGAATTCAAAGGCCAAGTACAGGTGAAATACAACAACCACGCAGCAGATCTTTTATCTTTGCAGTCCATCCATCACAGGAAAACTGTTCTCTCCTGCACACAAAATTCCCACCAGTACTGGCAGAACCCCAGAATCACCAAGGCTGGAAGAGCCCTTCAGGACCATCCAGTGCCACCCCAGCAGCACCAGCATCACCCCAAACCCTGTCCCCAAGGGCCACATCCAGACTCCTCCTGAACACTCCCACAGTGACTCCACCACTCCCTGGGCAGCTCATCCCAAGGCCTCACCACTCTGTGAGGGAAAAGTTGTTTTCAATCTCCAACCTGAGCCTCCCCTGGTGCAATTTGAGGCCATTTCCTCTCCTCCTTTCACTTTTACCGATCCCCCCTCACTGCCCCTCCTGTCAGGGAGTTGTGGGGAGCAATGAGGTCCCCCCTGAGCCTCCTCTTCTCCAGGCTGAGCCCCTTTCCCAGCTCCCTCAGCTGCTCCTCCCAGGATGTGTTTTCCAGGTCCTTTCCCAGCTCCGTTCCCTTCTCCACACACAGAACGGACACCGAGAGCCGACTTTTAAGACCAATAAATGAATTTACCATCACCCAACACATGGGTTCTTGTCATGAACAAGTTCAGGTCACACAAGAGAGACACTGAGGGCTCAGCTCCGAGTCCTTCCCACATCAGATCCTCTCAGGCAGCAAAAAATGGCACATCCATCCCCAAATCAAACAGCCAGGATCAATGAAACCCCTGCCAATTTGAGAACCTCGTTCTCCAGCGCGGCTTTTCCTTCTGCAGATGCTGAAAGCTGAGACACCAAGTGGCACAAGCCAAGTGCAACAAAAGGAGTGGAACTCTCACCCTGGAAATCCACACATTTACAGGCTGACACTACCTGGAGATCCTCAGTGCTTTAGCAACAACAGAAGACAAAAATCTAATTTTTTTATCAACCAAAACCTTCAGACTTAATGCAGCAACTGAATGGTTGGGTGTTGTCAACTTACATTTGCTTATTGCCTCTTAAGTGGATTTTTATTTTTAAATAAATGATGTATTTGACTGTCCATTTTTAAAAGCTGCCATAGAATCTTTTTAATAGTAAAAAAACCCCTCTTCCCTCAAATTACATATTCCAAGGGGTAAAACTTACATTCCAATACAATATTCCAACTTATATATAATATTATTATTCTAACTTATTATTGTTCCAACTTACACATATTACTCCAATTTATGTTATTAGATTCCAGTATCACATGAGGCAAGGTGGCTTCCAAAATCATGAAATGCATTGTCAAGTTCTCAATTTTAAATGCTATTTTTAAACCCTACTGTCAAAAAAATTTCCTGGAAGTTACCATAAAATACATCTTGGATTATTTATCACACTCTATCTCTCCCTTGGACATGAACATTTATTTTTGTTATTGAAGAGTTCCTCTAACTGAATTTCCTTGTATTCAATAGCTTTTAGAATACTTCCAGAAAGAAAACATGACTGAATTTGAGAAAGGAGTTCATAAAATATAAGATGTGACAGCAGAAAAATGCTTTATTTCCCTGTTCATTAAGCAAATATTTTTTCTTTCCAGGTAGAACAGACACTGAGAGGAGTGTCCAAATCCAAGGGGTGTTTGTAATACTGAACACACAAAAATTAACTCATTCTGGCTACAAATAAATATTTGCTGTCAAAATTAAGCCACTCCCACGTCAATAAAATCCCACAAGCCTTTTCTAGGGAAAAAATTTGATAATTCAGTTTAACACTGCAAACTGCAGGACTTGAAAGCAGTTACATTATTATAATATTATGAAGTTCTCTGCATGGCTGACCAACATCCCTGGACTTTATTGGAATGGATTTGGTGTCTTGCAGCTCAGTGAAAGCATTATCTGAAGGCAGTTTGCCATGAGGCCTCATGAAATGCAGCTGTTCCAGGGCTGCCCTTTTCCCAGAAAAACTGGGATTAAATTTCTGGTGCTGCACAAGCTCTGCAGTCCTGGCAGAGCATTCCTGTATCCCAGGGCTAGGGCTGGGGATGGGAATATCCCATCAGGATGGCACGGGCATGGCAGAGTGAAACATCACTTATATAAGTAGAGAAAAGAATAAATATATATATTTTGTTATTATTTTAATCACAGGAAAAAAAAGGAAGATGAATAAAATATCAGTATCAGTTTGCACTTGATTAGAAAAAATTTATGTCACTCAAGGTGGGGGGAATAAGACAAAAATTTTGATACAAGTCCCTCCTTTTTAGTGGTTTTGAATCTGCCCCTGGATCCCTGGCAGTGTCCAAGGCCAGGCTGGATGGGGCTTGGAGCAGCCTGGGACAGTGGGAGGTGTCCCTGCCCATGGCAGGGGTGGCACTGGATGGGCTTTAAGGTCCCTCCCAACCCAAACCATTCTCGGATTCTGTGATTCCATGATTCAAGCTTGCATGCAAGGAGTGGTGCAACCTCTGGTTTCAATCTACTACTCTTACATAAAATTTATTTGTTTTAAAAAGTCACTTCTTGCTATTCAACCTTTTGACAGTATGGGATCTTCCCATACACATTTTTTCTGGTGTGCCTTTGGAGAATCCAAAGCAAAAGTCATCATTTTGGAGGCTTTCTTCAGCCATGTTAGTGTGAGGAAACTTTTCATTACTATTTATCTACATTTTTGCCACGCGATCTTGGAAAGCTGAATGGTAACTACAGGCAAAGCACTTCAAAACCCACACAGGCACGATGCCATAAAAGCAGAAAAAAATCACGGATTTATGGAATGGTTTGGGTTGGAAGAAACCCTAAAGCCCCTCCAGTGCCACCCCTGCCATGGGCAGGGACACCTCCCACTGTCCCAGGCTGCTCCAAGCCCCAATGTCCAGCCTGGCCTTGGGCACTGCCAGGGATCCAGGGGCAGCCACAACTGCTCTGGGCACCCTGTGCCAGGGCCTGCCCACCCTCCCAGGGAACAATTCCTTCCCAAGATCCCATCCAGCCCTGCCCTCTGGCACTGGGAAGCCATTCCCTGGGTCCTGGCCCTCCAGCCCTTGGAAATTGTCTCTCTTCAGCTTTTTTGGAGCCCTTTTAAGTCCTAGAATTATTATTACTATTTCTAATCCCACAAATGACACAGATCAGCAACAAATATTTCTAAAAATCAAGGGAAAACAGCAGGATGATCCGAGATTGAGTTGTACCAACCATGTTTATCCCACACCCAGGGGCTGGGGGAGGAAACACTGTGGTGCCAGAGAAACAAATCAAGCAGTGGATGTGCAAATGACTGCAAAATTATGATAGGAAGAGGTTTTATGGAAAACCTCTCATTCTCCCACAACCACAGGCATCAAGTGCCTATCCACAAACTCAGCTCCTGCTCCGCCTGGGAAAGTGCTGTTGGAATAAAATCACAAATTATAACATCTGAGCTTCTGTTCCAGGCCTCAGTTCTAGGCCTCTGTCACCCAGACTTTCATTTTTCACTCATGGCCAACTAATATTTCACTGCTCATGCAACAGTGGCATAAAATAACAGCATTTGTTACCCCCAGAATCCAAGGCAAGGGACACAGGAAGTTTCTGAAGGTTCTTAGGCTCCTGGAGGTGATGCCCACACAACATCCAGACCTCAGATCCATGCACAGGAGATCCAAGATTGATTCCAGCAAAACAGCTTAAGCTAAAATACACATTTAATGATACACAAGCACAAAGCAAATGATTGATTTTAAGCTAAAATACACATTTAATGATACACAAGCACAAAGCAAATGGTTGATTTTGTTGTGCCTTCCCAGCCTTAAACAGGAGTTGGGAATTAAATATGCAACCATTTTCTTCAAGCTGAAAAAGTCCAAGCAGGGAACTTGCAAGGCACTCTCGTTTTTAAAACGCACTGCTCATCAAATCAAGTTTCAAAGGATCATTTTGACTTCTTCTGCTTGCAATGACGCAAACGAGACCGAGGCCATCTGCAACCACCCAAGATATTTCAAGTGCATTCCAAGACACACAACCCAGCCCCGATGTGCTGATGAAAAAAACATGTGCAGCCACTGCAAAAAAACGCTTAAACCTCCCTCCAGTCTGGGAAATTACAGAGAGAATTGACCAGAGGTTTATCTCTGTGCAGAGCTCTAAGAGACATTCAGGCCTTGAAGTTTTAATTATTTTTGACCCGTGGGCATGATACAGCGCAAATATCCTTTGAAGGCTGTTAAGTGCTTTGCAATACACTGATTATTCTATTTTTATTCTATGAAAGAACTGATGTCTGGTATTCCAGGGCAGTGGTGCCACGTTCCTGCCTAAATGCCAACTGTACAGTTCCTTTCTGCCTCTCTGAAACTGCAGTGGGGCTGCATTTAGTGATGGAACCGGCATGTTCCACGCTGAACTTTTGCCTGGATACACTTACATTTAAGGAATATTCTCATTCATTTAAAAAACGTAGGATCTCATTTGATTTAAGAGAATAAATCGAGAAATTTGCACCTGAATTTTTAAAGGTACATATTACTCCAACAAGGAGTAACTTTTTCTGAAAGACTTCAAAGTTTAAAAAGACTTTCCAAGACCTTGAGACCAAAAGTGGTTGAAACCTCAACACAGGTCCAATCACAAGACTCAAAATATTACATGCAAATTTAATATATTTTTTATCTTATATCATAAGAGGCACCTTACAAATGATACTTTTCCTTCTCCTTCCCTTTTTTTGGTAAGAAGTTGACCGATACAACATTTACCATCTTTTTCCTGCCACTAAATCTAGATTTCAGTTTTTAGGCTTGACATTTGAAATCCTGCATTTTACAAGGAATTATTATCCTGATCTAATTGTCCCCGATGCCCTACAGTGACAATTAGGAAAAGAGAGTGAACAAAATGAACACCATTGTTGTAGGATTTGTGTAGATGCCACTAAAAGTAGGGCTTAAATGGAAAGATTTACAAAGTTTCTTAGTTCAGCAGTGCCATCATTTATTTTCAGTTCTACCTACACCTTCCAATCCTTGTCTTTCAGAACCTGAATTTATCAAGATGTACTATTAGACAAATGGATGACAATTTTAAGGGCACAAGCATCTATAAATTTTGCTGAAGAAGGAATCCTGAGTAATGAGTCCAGCTCTGCTTTAAATCTACTTATTCTCACAAACCATAGAAGTAAAAAGAAAAATCCTTTGATTTTCTTAAATCTCGTGATGAACCAAATAGAAAAATATTGTGGATTCAATCCTCCCTACAAAGTTAAAAATAAAAAGTCACATTTTTTACATTCAAATAATACTTTATTTTTAGAACTCATTCTTGCTTTTAGTGATTAATTAAAGGTCCTGTTTTCAACAGATTGAATTAGATGAAAAAAGACTGTAAAAGTGGTGTATATATAATAAACTCTTCTTCATCTACACATTGTCTGTAGAAGAAACCTCTTTGGGCCAGGTTTTTCCCACCAAAGAAAAGATCTTATAAAAGGGGCTTGTGGCAATCAACTCTTTTCTTCCTACAAGACAACAACTCTTCTGTTATTATTATTTCACTTCATTTTTGCTGGAACCCATTTTTAAAATAGTTATTTCTGATCCAGTGAGGACTTAAATTGTGCATATGCAGCTATCTGCACTGTAGATGAAAAGGTTCTCTTAATTTAAACTACTGATAAAATAGTGGGATGATCACTAATTTAGGCAGGTGTCCTAAACCCCCAAGGCTTTAAATTAAAAAATAAAACAAAAACCCCCACCTTTACAGAAAACAATAACCATTTATACCTTCAAATCAAAGAATCTTCTCAAAGAGACTTCCCAGAAAGATTAAAAAAACCAAACAAAACTTTCTTCCCAGATTCATAATTCCAAATACATTTCAACTAAAAATGAAATTTTTAGAGGGTAGAAATGAG
>VWZW01004374.1:16703-27650 GCA_013397115.1 Edolisoma coerulescens
AAAAAAACACCCCCCCCCCCCCCCCCCATAATGAATCAAAATCCTTACAGAGGAAGGACCACTGACTGGAATAATTCATAAAAATTAAATATAAATGTAAATAATGAATATAAACAATTTTGGAATGTTGGGATCTGGCTCAGGCCTAACCTTGTTTCCTTGTTTTATTGTTTATTTCAACTCCTGATTGCCACTGAGAAGGGCAAACAAGCATTTTCACTGGATCAAGTGGTCAGTTTTCTTCAAACTATTATTTCTGATACTCTGGCATTTGCTGTACCTTGTTTTCAAAACTTTGGCCTATTTAATGGCCCTCTCAGAGTTGTCATGCAGCAATAAAGTGTTTACTTTGGGGTTTTTGTGCACGTGCCATTTACCNAAAATAAAACAAAAACCCCCACCTTTACAGAAAACAATAACCATTTATACCTTCAAATCAAAGAATCTTCTCAAAGAGACTTCCCAGAAAGATTAAAAAAACCAAACAAAACTTTCTTCCCAGATTCATAATTCCAAATACATTTCAACTAAAAATGAAATTTTTAGAGGGTAGAAATGAGATACTTTTCAATGTAAAACTGGCACCTGAAGATGGGGCCTCAGTTTTTTTCCCCCTTTTTTATTGGTAATGAGCATTCATCAATCACACATGTCAGTTTTCAGTTTTTAAACACTAAGATGGAAAAGAAGGAATAAAAGAAAATGAAAATGCCCNTGCTGTACCTTGTTTTCAAAACTTTGGCCTATTTAATGGCCCTCTCAGAGTTGTCATGCAGCAATAAAGTGTTTACTTTGGGGTTTTTGTGCACGTGCCATTTACCCTCAACCTGCAAAATACTTCTAGCACCTGGAATTACATACAATAACTGACATGTAATTTATAGATAATAATTAGGAACTTCTATTATTATATGTAATAAAAATTATAATATATAATAATTAGGAACTTTTAAAGGGATTCCTAATTCCTCAGCTTGCACTTGACATCCTGAGCTCTATGGTACAACTGGAGGCCTCCACGGCAGCTCCCAAAACCCTCCCTCCAGAGACCCAGAATTGTGCCCGCTACATCATCAACAGTGAAACATCCAAATATCACAGCGAGGAGAGCAAAGGATGCACTTGCAAAGCCTCTGCTTTTGGTTTTGTAGCCAAGAAAATCTTCTATAAAAAAACTGGACTCCCAGACCGTACAAAGTCGATGAATTTTCATATTCAGCACGACGACGAAAAACATCTTCCCTTCGAAACCCGCCGAGCAGAAATCCCCACATCCTTCATAAAAAAATCCGATTTCACCCCACTGCTGAGAGCTCTCAAGTACAGCTCACACCTCGCCTTCCCTGCCTCTGGAAAGCAAGGCTGTGGTTAAAAAACCCGATATTTTGGGTGCTCGGGCGCCTTTGAGCGCGCGGGGAAGGAACATGACCCGCTCGGCGCCGCGGCGCGTTAAGGAGCCTGATTGAACATCGCTGCTAATTAAGAGCTCTCGTTGTTTGGCAGGACCACCAGAGAACCTCCTGCACTTGTTCATGCCAGCAGCACCTCCTGCAGAAATTAACTCTTGATGAGAGCAGACGGGGGGCCCAGCTGGGTCCCCCCAATCCTCCCGGCACACAAATGAAGCGTAATGAGAACGCTGGTGGCTACCAAGGGGAGGGAGGTTATTTGTGACCTCTCCTTAAAAAACAGAGTATACTCTTACATTGACTTAATTTTCTGCACTGGGGGTAGATAACGCAGCTGGGGACCGTGTGAGCAGAGCTGAGAATCGCGGGGGAGGACGAAGAATCAAAATTATTAGTGAATAATTCGGTGAGAATTATCTTATTAGGCGGGCTACAATATAATTCTGTTCTCGGGGCTTTCGAAAATCAGTAAATATTATTCAGCCATCAGGCTACTGAAAGAAAATTTCACAACAAAAGCTGAGGCTGGAGGAGGTTTTGTGGAAAAAAAACAGGTTGCTAGAACTGATTTGATGTTTTGTTTCTAAATCTTTGGGATGTGTTCAGCAGTGCAGCTCTGTAATATTCAAAAGGAACGTTCCACGTGTACAAACAGCACTGGTTACCCTCTAAACACTCAAATAAAATCCAACCCACGCCCCCTCAGTGTTAATAGTGCAGTGTCCAGCACTGGCTGATGAATTCCTGTCACCTCTGCTGCCATTCCTGCAGGTGACTGTGATTTTCCCACCTGGAGAGGGGCTCCCTGAAGACTTGGCACGAAGCACATTGGAAGAGCAATGGCAGCACCTGCCTTAACTTGGTTGTTAAGAGGTGAAGCACGTGGAGATCACAGAATAATTACTAATATTTTTAAATATTCATATCAGTGTTGGCTCTTATCAGAGAATCATTGAGGTTGGAGAAGCCCTCCCAGCCCAGCCAGGCCAAGCTGTGCCCGATGCCCACCTTGTCCCCAGCCCAGAGCACTGAGTGCCACCTCCAGGCACTCCTGGGACACCTCCAGGGATGGGCACTCCAAACCTCCCTGGGCAGCCCCTGCCAAGGCCTGACCTCCCTTTCCAGGAAGAAATTCCTCCGTGTAAGAAGTCTTGATTCCCCAGCCCCTTCCCAGCTCCGTTCCCTGCCCTGGACACGCTCCAGCCCCTCCAGGGCTCTCCTGCAGGACCCAGAACTGGACACAGCCCTCGAGGGGCCTCTCAGTGCCCAGCACAGAGGGACAATCCCTGCCCTGCTCCTGATAATCACTTCCCTATTCCCTATTCCTTCATTTCTAATTAAGCAGCAATTAGAAATAACCACATACAGAAATAATTACCTATGCAAAGTGCTTGAGTGCTTCTGTTCTAGACACTATCAATCAGAGATGACAAAAAAATGTGAAAAGGCTGCGATGAATGGAAACAATCATTTCCCTCAGTTAAAAAAACGCATTTTAAAACAATTCAGTCCTTGTATTTCTCTCCCCTCCCACCCCTTGCCTTTGGTTACATCTTGTACAAAGCCTTAACTTCAAGGTAGTTCTGTTAGAAAAATCTGAGAGAGGGCAAGAGGTATTTGCTTACTTTAAAAAGAAATGAAAATCAGAACAGTTTTCATTAAATGTTTTCATGAAGTGCCTGAGGAAGGACATCTTTTCATGTGTTTCACTGGCATGGCAAATACCACCAGAAACAAATACTTGGGCACCTGGACAAGAAATGTAAACTGCACGTGTTTTATGGGACTGAGAAGTTCATAATGTACATCCTCACTTGATTATTATTTAATTTTTTCATTCCAAGATCATTTTTACTTCAGGAAAGTAACCCAACATTCAACCTAAACTAAGATTAAGGGTGTCTCCCTCAGGGGTCAGCATATTTAGAGAGCATCCAAATTAATCACAATATTCACCTTTCAGCACAAGGTTTTCCTCTGGATTAAGAAGCTGCTCTCTCTCCCATTCATATCCCAAACTAAACTCCAGAGCATGGAATATTTTCACCTTGGTTTCTCCATAAACCTCTTCAGCTTATGGAATATAATTATAATTGAACCCTGAGTAACTGCAGTTTAAGATTGCACATAAATCACCTTTTAACAAGGAACTTCCATTCATACCCTTCCCACTTTCCACCAGTTTTAGGAAATTGTTCCTCTTTGTTATGACTCCTCTTCTCCACTTTTTCAGGATGGGAGAAAAGGGAGAAGGGAAAGCTGCACCCTGAATTTCAGGCCTTCAGTTTGGAGCATAATTATGTGCCACAGTGGGCTTCAAATTTCCTCAAACACACCCTTTTCTCCAAAATCACCAACTGCTAAGTGCTCAAAGCCTCAATTAAAGGTATCTTTCAGCCATCTGTTAGTTTTGGGAAGGAGGAGACTCAAGTCTCCCCACATAACCATTCCTTCTGCGATGGGAAACAGCTGGATCCAGGCTGAAAGAGGGGAGATTCCACAACCTGGAAGTGTTAAAAGAAAGAACAGACTTCAAACAAGATTTCTGCACAAACGTAAGAGGCAGGGAATTGTGAAAGGAAAAATTCAGACCCTTGCTAGAGTGGCAGACATCACAAATCCGGCCCAGGGCTCACGGAGGGGATTGAAAAAAGCCTTTTTATTCCAAAAAAGCATTCCAGATGAAACTGTGGCACTCCATATCATGGCCTGTGTTAGAGCATCCTGCTGCACTTGGCACACACACCGCTTTTCACAGTCAGAATGCCATGTTAAATAATAATTACAGCCTCAGTTCATCAATTAATTTCTACCAGAAGGGACGGCGACAAAACCAACACAAACCCAGCAGCTCTTAAAGCCAGTGGGCAAAACTCAGTGTGGAGGCCTGGGTGTCAAAATTCTCTCCCTAAAATTCAGGGAGATTTTTTTCTTCAATGATCTATTGTGAAAAAACACAATAAAAAAAAAATCTCTGAGGGAAAATTTCTGTACTAAATCTCGTTGTCCAGTGGCAAGGCCGTAGTTAAAGGATCGGGCTCTGGTCTGACTGGTAAAAGGTTCATTATTTCTGAAGGCAGAAATTTTAATTCCTCCCTACATCAAAGGCAGTGTCTTTCCATGTAACAACCCTCAATGGATTTCTTTCCCATGAACTCATCTGAGCAGCGATTTTATTGCATTTAGGGAGCAACTTTTATGTCTTTACATACTCTGTCATCGGAAAAGGTAAACTTTATATGCACACAATGCTCATTATAAATCCCTCACGTCTCCTTTGAAGCTGGTTCCTCTCACACTGACAGTCATAGAATCCCAAAATCTGTTGGGTTGGAAGGGACATTAAAGCTCATCCAGTTCCACAGGCAGGGACACCTTCCACTATCCCAGGCTGCTCCAAGAATAAGCACTTTTTCTGATGGTAACTTGCCATTATGACAAAAAGTACAATTGTTTCATTCAATTACGTTTGAGCCTAAAGAGACTTTAAGTTGCAAAACAGAAAGAGTTGAAGACAATGAATCGAGAGGTGAGAAAAAGCTGCTCAATGGCCACCACAAAAGAACATTTAGAGCCCTAAAATTGCAGAGTGCCAGGAACCACCTCCCAGGAATAGGGAGGGATACAGGACCAAGGGGGTCGAGGCTGAGAAGATCAAGAATAAATGGTCTAATGAGAGATTCTGCCTTTTGTTGTCTGCTGTGACTGACTTAGACACACAGGCTGTGACAGCTCATCACGGTCACAACTGTATAAATTATTTTTAATTTACCTTCAAGACGTTTTGGTTTTCTTTAGGCTCAGTCACAAAATCCCTGAGGCTGGAAAAGCCCTCCCAGCCCATTGAGGCCAAGCTGTGCCCGATGCCCACCTTGTCCCCAGCCCAGAGCACTGAGTGCCCCCTCCAGGCACTCCTGGGACACCTCCAGGGATGGGCACTCCAAACCTCCCTGGGCAGCCCCTGCCAAGGAGAAATTCCACCCTTTCCATGAGGAAATTGCTCCTGGTGTCCAACCTGAGCCTCCCCTGGCCCGGCCTGAGGCCGTTCCCTCACCTCCTGTCCCTGTTCCCTGGGAGCAGAGCCACAAAAATAATCAACTGAAATAATTTTAAGCATGAATTTCTTTTTTTCTCTTTATATTAAGCTATTATTAGATTCAGACCGAATATTAGCAGGTGAATATGGACACTACATGCATTCCTGACAGCTCCAACACCTACATTTAAATTAAATATTCAAATAATAGATATATATAGTTGGATTCATAAGGTTCTACCTACATAAGGCAAGTTTCCTGAAAGGAAAACCTCCAAAATTAGAGCACATCTGAACTCCATAAAAGACTTCACGATTCTTTCAGGGAGCAGTGCAGTCAAATGTGGACATTTATAGGCTTTGGGGGACAAATTCTACCTGAAAGAGTTTGAACTCTCGCAATCCAAATGTGAATCCAAATTTTTTATTGTTGTAAAATCGTTATATGCATATTGTACTCATGAAACTTAAAGGAGAAAAGGTGAATAGCTGTAAAATGTTTAATTTCCTGATATTTTTAATTGTGATGGTTTAACGAATCCACAAGTAAAAAGTGGCTTATAATTAAAATTTCTCATGCATTTTAATATAAAGTAGACAATATATATTTTAAGTTAATCCACACAGTAAAAAAGATCCATTTTTGTGCTTGACTTTCTGAAATCATACAAACACACCGTGCTGTTCAATACCAAAAGCTATTACCAAGCCATCAGAGGTTTGTTTTCAAATTAAAAGAATCATTTCAGCAAGGTGCAGCTGCAACTCAGTGACACCTTCTCAATATCTGCAATACTTTTTTTTTTAATGAGATGCCCTCATCCTGCTCTTGCCATAACATTTCCCCACTGAAGTCTCCTGGCCTTTTGTGTAGATCCAAATAAAACATGTGATTTATCCATAATGGTCCAACACCAGCCCATCCCACGATGGCTGGTTTTTTCCATGTGTATTTATTTTGTTTTAGCAACGCTGAAAACTCTACAAGTAAGAGAAAAGAAATAAATCAAATTACGCCATGCTCCTGACTGCTCTCACTGCAGAATTCCGTCGGCGCTTTAAAGGAAGGCAGGAATTTTTTTTTGCCACCCTGCAGGTTCCCAAAGTAGAGCTGTGCCATTGGCAAGCTGCAATTGGTTAATGAAGGTAAATTTAATTAGCTCAACTTCCTTGCAGATCCCATCAAACGCCACCATTTGATGTATTCTGTCAGAGGACCCGGTCCCCTCCAGCTGGCCAAGTGCCACAAAGAAAAGGCAGCTCTGCTCATGGCTGGGAACTGAAATGAGCTGTTTTAAGTGGAGCTTTTCTCCCATTTTTCTGAGGCTGCACCGCTCTGACCTTCCCCAAATCAATCCTCTGCGGATTAACATGTAAAGCAGTGTCGAATTAATTTCAGAAAGCGAATATGAGATCAGCCCTGGGCTCCTACAAAACAGCCCAACTCCTAAACACACTAATGCCCCGAGCCGCTCAATGGGAAGCTGTCAATAAAAGGAGGGAGGGGGTGGTTAGGAGGATTTGGAGCGTGGAGCAATCTATCAGGCTGGTTAGAGCTTTGCCTACTTCTGGGGCATGGCTAATGCATTCCTCTGGAAGTTAATCCCATTTCTAAAGGCCCTCCCGTGAGGAGCACACAGAGGCCGTGCCGAATGAGAACTCAAATGCATTAAAATTCTCAGCCACGTCACCAAAAGGCGCACGGGGAGACGCGGAGGGGTGACAATGAGGTGGTTCACTCAAAGTGCAAGGGCTCCGAGAAGGGACCCGCGTCGCTCAGCGCGTCTTTTCGGAGGCACCTGCGCGCAGCTTCACCTCTTAGAAGCTCTTAAAAACCCCCCAAAAGAAAATTAAACTTGTATTCATGTAAATAGAAATCGTCAGTTTCCATGACATGGCAAAAAGTGGACGGTGGGGTCTCCTCTAAGCGAGTATTTACACACAAAACTTACTTAGTACCTGTTACAGCGATATGACATTAAATTCTGTTTGCTTCTACTCCCAAAAAGAAATTCATTCTCAAGTTACCACCTGGGAATGTGGCACTTTTTATACACTCATGCTGAGTTTTACAAATGCCAGTGACATCAAATGCACGTTCAATCTGTGCCATGATCCAGATATTCAATTTTCTGAATTTTTAATTGAATCTTGTATCTAAGTGAGCATAAATAAAGCAAAGAAACCTCTGAAGAGGCAAAACATCATCTGGATATCTTGTGTTCTGTGGGCAGCACATCAAAAGTCTCAAAGGGCAAAAGCAGAGTCCTTATGCATCAATAAAGACAGAGAATAAAAGAAAATGGGGATCAAGAGAAGACAGAAATAGTTCCCACCACACAAATTCTCTCTAATTATGAGAAGGCAGTGGCACCATAATATCTGAAAATAGACGGTGTCAATCTTTATAAAAAAAAAATCATCCATTTCAGGATGAGAAGGATACCAAAAGGAAAGACAAACTTGTTTACTGTCATTGAAATTGAAATTTGATGGGGAGAACCAAAAGCAAACCCTTTGCCTTCTGTAGGTCAAGAATCTTTTGCTGTTTTCAGCTTGTAAAATGTGACAGAAGCAAGTTAAAAAGTGTGCAGTGGCGTCACCAAAATGTAAAGATTCAGCAGGAATCGTGACAGAAAAGCACAAAACACTTCAGAGACCTGCATCAAAAACTTATTTTCTGTTATTTTTCCTATGTCTCAAAGTCCGCAAAGCGAAATTCATGCCCCTCACTCCTCATTAAAGAATCCACATCCCAAAACTCAAAAGCGAACTGAGTGCCACAGACTATTCCAGGATTATCAGATCCCGGAATGAATCTTAGGGGGATGAAAGGTCCCCTTCCATTTGTAGGCTGCTACGATCTGACACGGGATAAATGGAGGAGAACCAAGTGAGCTGAGTGTGGTTCCCACAGACTCCTCACCGCCCGTACCCGGTGCCTCGCGCGGCGGCGATTCCGACGCGCCGGGATTTTGCTGGAGCTCCGCCGCCCTAAACTCGGCAAGGGAATGGAATTCATCTCTTCAGGCCAAAAGACTCTGGCAAAAAGCATTTTATGAGCGAGATCATACCTCATCTCACCGGTTTTTTGGGAACGCTGCTCATTAAAATGCCTCCTCGACATGGCCGCGTAAACAAATCCCGGCAGCGATTCCGGGCGGGCGATTCCCACTCGAGGCAGGGAGGGATTTGTGCCACCACGTTTTGCTAAGCCCTCACCCAACTCACTTTCACTCGGCTCTGTTTTTGTGATATAATCCTGCAATCAGCACACAAGCACCATCCTGGAGATGCTTTCGGAGAAGATGGAAAATCCAAACTAATACTTTCCGCTATTTTCTACGCCGCCACAAACTGACCTACTTAGAGATGAAAATAAAAGTGGTTTAATGCATTTTTTCCCCCCTCAACAAAAATGATGGCCATTTAGTCCTTTCAAAAAGAGAGCTGACGGGCTAGAGGAGGATGGCAGTGTTGACATTAAAATGGCTCCTGCTCTGAAATCCCAGGAAATGAACAAAAACCAGTTTCCACAATGCAATGGTCTGGCCCAAGTTGGCCTGAGTTTAATGGGGTAAAGTCTCTGCTTGCTGAAAGAACTGAATCATGAGAAACAGCTACCAAAAAAAAGCTATTAAGAGAAGAACAACTAAGTAAAAAGTAAAAATTAAATGAAAAGTTAAGTTAGGATTCAGTGATGCAATTAAAAATTAAGACCTGGTTTCCCACTGAAAATCCTACAGCTGAATAGCTCTTAACACGCCCTTCCACCCAGAAAACAAGATAATGGGTTTCTCACTTTATTCATATATTCATTATTGATGTATTTTATAACTTTAGAATGTTATAAAAGTGACAAAATTCTGGTCATTTTAAACAATTTTTTTACAGAACCCTAAAGAATTCTCAGTGAAGACAATAAAACAAAATCCTGTAGCTCCAACTCACCACTCCTTGTGCTGTAGGTGTTTTTGGAGCACTGTTTATGTTCATATAAATTTATTCATATTTAGGCAAAAACTTAATGTCTCAATCTTCCAGAATTCCCAGATCCTATCCTTAGTATTTTGTCAGAAGAATTCTGGAAAGGTTTTAGTGACCAAAAGTAGACAGAACAATAAATGTAATTGATTTGTACACCAGCTTCCCTTAAAATACCCCTAAAAAAAGGAAGTTGGGAAGAATTTGGCTCTGCAAAATCTTTTACATCAATTTCTTTCCATAAAAGATACCAAGCTGGAAACTACAACTTTAATCAGATATGATTGTGAAAGAGGACAGCGAGAAAAGCTGAAAAAATCTGCGAGAAGAAAATATGGAAAAGTTTCCTTCAGGCAGTGCTGAAGCTGCACAACACAACTCCTAAAATGAAATAAAGAGTAAGGGAGAAATAATAACTGAAAATTAGGAGCCTTTTAGTCTGAAGTTCGAAGTAAAGAGAAAAAAAAAGGAATACAAATTATGTCTTGTGATAAAATGCTGTTTATTCTGAACTTGATTTTTTAAGGGAGAGGCAAAGAAGTAGAAAGGGGAACAGTATTTTGAATAATTTGTGTTAATAAGATGGGAATTACATTGTGCACTTGAGGTAAGTCTAAAAAACTACACCCTGTCCTTTGAAATGGAGCTCATGGGAAATGCTTCATTTTCTCACAGCCTAAAAGCCACACACAAAATGTGATTTTTTTTTTCCCTGGACTTATAGAATAAGGTTGTGCTGCAGAAAAATCAGTGATTTTGTCCAACTGGACTGAAAAATCAGATTTTGAAGGGAATTTTCCTGCTGCAGGGAACGTGGCAGTGCTAAACTGACAATGTATTTTAAAGTTCTATCTCTTAGGGCTGGATGGAATTAGGAATGAAAAAGTTGTGCTGCTACTGAGGAAGTAAAAACTACACTGACCGAGAAGATACAGCAGGTCTAGGAGGTACTGCCCACAACAATCCATCCTAGAAAAATCATGGATCTACAGAAAGACTATTATCTTTCATGGAAAAGGATTTTCAGGCACTGTTATAGACAAATAAATATATATATATACACACACACAGATATAGAAAACCAACATAATTTCATTTTTTCACCCTTCTACTATTCCAGGGAAATTCAAGTGTGTACTTTAAAAAGTCTCTAGATGATAATGGTCTCATAATTTTCAAGACTCATCTTTTGGCATTGCCTGTCGTTTTGCACTTACTTTCCCATCCTGGAATATCAATTATTATCAGGTTACGAAGATAAGCCACTTACAGGAAATAAACTGCCACTGTCACGGTGCAGAGGGGGGTCAGCCCATCCCAGGGAAGGTTATTGAGCTGCATTTGGTAAAAGCATGGTCCAAATTCCAGGAGATGTCACGTGAGAGGCCATCAAGGCACTTTGTTTATGCCTGGCAAAAATGTCCTTGATTCCACAGGATCCCAGAATGGTTTGGGTTGGAAAAGGCCTTAAAGCTCATCCAGTGCCACCCCTGCCATGGGCAGGGACACCTTCCACTG
>VWZW01004374.1:27796-66917 GCA_013397115.1 Edolisoma coerulescens
AGCCCAGGATGCCGATGGATTTCAGGGCTCCCAGCACTCACTGATGGCTCCTGTCCATCTTTTCACCCACGAGATCCCCAAGTCCTTCTCCACAGGGCTGTTCCCAATGAATTCTCCTCCCAGTCCATGCTCGTGGCTGGGATTGCCCCAACCCAGGAGCAGCCCCTGGCACTGGGAATTGTGGAACTTCACGAGGTTCTCCTGGGCCACTTCTCAAATCTCTGCTGCCTTTCCCAGCTGCACACAAGAGCCTGTTCCCACATAAACCCAGACGCTCTCCAAAGGGAAATAAAACAATCCCTGCCAATGGAATGCACCTTCCCAATGATCCCCACGTGGCTGTGGGATTTTGATACTGAACAGAAAGACGGGATCTTGTGCAGAACATCCCCCAATCCACAGCTGCCACAGCACATTCCCACTGTGCCACACAGAGGGATCTACTCCTTTCCTATCCCAAACCTGCCCAAGCAGGTAAAACCCCCATGATATAAACTCCTTTTCACCCCACCGGAAGATTTTCCTGTTTTGAAGGACTGGCTGCTAAACCAACCATGTTTTTGCTCTGTTGTAAGAGCTGGAGCTGTAGGATGGATTTAATTCCATGCAAGTGTCAGACTCCTGATGAATTGGAGAAATGTTGCCAGACAAAGCTGCTTGTTTTGGTGCTGAGTTATGAAACAGCAACACGGCCACGCAGTAAAAACTTGGTATCATTTTGATATGGTTTATGCTGCTGCATGGAAAAAGCCTTTTATGAGTGCTGTTTAAAGCAGATAAGGAATTGAATGTGCTAAACACATGGGCAGAACAATCTCTCCAAACCAGCTTAACTGGGGTGATCAGGAGCAGATTCTCACTGGTGTCTGCTGGTTTTTAATGACATACTTGTCAACATGTAACCTTAGAATGCAGACACCATGGTAACAGTTTTAACACAGTCTCTTTAAAGAGAATAATTGTGTGAAGCACAAATAGAAACATCTTGACTCGTGTAGTCTTTTAATCCACTTAGAGAAATGCTTTTCAATCCATCAAGCAGCGTTTTCTGGATCTTGTTGAACATCTGTCTTGGAATTACTCGGAATAAAAGTCTAAGCAGGTCCACCCACGCTGTGTTTGCTGTAGCCCTTAAAAGGAGAATTCAGATGTAATACTTTGATATTAGATTTGAGCTGAAGAACAACACACAGAAAAAATGATGAAATTCACTTGGCTGTGTGATAATAAAACCATGCTGAAACTGCTCCTGTGCACTGAAATACCCAAACATGTGCTTTGTTTTAGGTGTGTGAGTGGCTCTGGTGCTTGGGATCTTGTGAAATTCATACACTGAGGCACAGGAATAGACTCTGCACATTCCAAAACACCTTCACTGAGTTACAGTCACGGAATCATGGAATGGTTTAGGTTGGAAAGACCNCCTACATAACCATGAGAAAAGTCCCTCTCCAACCTTCTTGGAGCCCCTTTAGGCCCTGGAAGTTGCTCTGAGGTCTCCCTGGATCCCTCTCTTCCCCAGGTTTAACACCCCCAGCTCCCGAGCAGAGGGGCTGAAGCCCCTCAGGGTCCCTCTGGAAGTGAGGGGAAGGCTCTTCCCAATCCGTGAAGCAGCTGCACCCCCCAGCTCCACAAACTGGATGCGGGATGCTGTTTGTTTCCCTGACCCCACAGAAATTCCATTTCCATGCTGAAATCATGTGAAAATGCAGCAGAAATTGCCTTTACTCTGATACTTGCTCTCTGCTATTTAAATTATGGGTATTATGGGTTATTTTAGCAATAACAATATCAATGACTACATTTGCTGCATCTTAAACGTTCATCTGCTGGAGAGATTTTCTGCTTAACACATTAAAAGTGGGTAAAGAAATAATTTATTTTATTTAATTCGAAAAAATCCTGTGTTTCACTTAAGGGAATTAGTGCCTTGAGCAATAAACACAAGTATGCAATAAATGGCATATGTGGGATCTATTAACCAAAGTGCTTGACTCTGCCATCTGAATAATCCCCTTTTAGAGTTTCATTTTGAAAAGTTTGTATGTAAATGACTGCTCAGAGAGTTTACTTATTTAAAAAAAAAAGAAGAATTCAAAGAGATCTTACAGCACTGGGGTTTTTTGATGCTGTTGGTCTAAGTTTTGATCCCCTCCGAGTTCATTTTGCCACCCTCAGAAAAATAATTGGGAGTGTGAGATTGTGTCTTGAATTGTCAGATGAAGTAGGAACATGCTCAAAGCTCCTGCACGATTTATTTCTAGTTTATATGGGCAAGCCAGCTCAAAAGTGTTCCTAACTCACCCTTCCTGTGTTCCTGCCAAGGGTTTTGCAAAAAATGATTAATTTTGTACATTTAATACATCCAGACAGAGATAATAATTCCCATTAGGGAACTGCAGCAATGGCTCACAGTGATCAGGACAACACTGATCTTCATGAAAATAAGAATAAATTCAGCCCTGAATAAGAAATATTTTACTACTTTTCCCATATCTTTTATATCTCTCTGTATAAAATGTAATACAAGACACCTTAACATAAGTTTAAAAGCCATTACATCAAACATTCCTTAGCTAAGAGCATCCTCAATTATCCACAGAAAATGAATGGCTTGGGTTTGTCCTTTTCTTCCCTTAAATGCCTTTAATGGATAAGAAAGTATTTTTCAGCACTCCACAAAAAAATAAAAGAAAATCAAATGAGCAGGGATTATAGCAACAAGCATCAATGTTAATTCAGAAACGGATTAACAATTACAGATGTGAAGTACATTAGCATTGATCCCCAGCATGAAATAGTTGTGATCAATAAGCTAATCTGTAAATTTGATTAATTGAGTAAATCCTGTTTACTAAAGTATTCCATAAGCATAATCTACAATTAGAGGAAGGTGAAAATCCTGCTTTTAGCAACAAAAACAAATTTCAGAGCTGTCATATCAATGGGAAATTCTCTCATTCCAAACTGTTCTCACAGGGATACCAAAACTTCAGCAGTTTCACAATAAACCAAAAAATTCTCTGGATACCACAGAAATGGGACTGACACTGAGGGAAATAAAAAAATACGGAACAGGACAACAACCTCTTATGATTTTGGATTTTAGGGTTTTTTTCCCCTAAGAGTTTGTCCATCCACCAAGCTGTACTGCTAGACAGGAAAGGGAAATAGGAAAAATTGCTGGAAATATATCCTCAGACCTATTTAAAGTCTATTTATTCTAGGAATTGTATCAAGACAACTCCACTGGTTAAAAAAAATAAATCCTAGCCCTGACTGACAGCTTTAAAAAGGGCAAAACTGGTTGGATCAAACCTTGGTGTTGAATGTGAGACTTGAAACTGTGGCAGTAAGTGCTGCTAATGAACAATAATTGAAGCAGGGAAGCAGGGAAATAACAGGGAGTGAAATAATGTATTTAATTTTTAAAAAGGAGGTTTAATGAAGAATAAATTTAGGGTTTTTTTCTAGCTGTAGGTAACAACATTTTGCTAAGTTAGAAGCATGCAGACTTTTATTTTTACCTGCAATTTCTCAGTTTTGTGGAGAAAGTTGAAATGGTTCCAAAAATTTTGGAAAAATGGTCTTAATGAAGGCAGTATCAAGAATGGCACTAATGCAAGGAAATTTAAAATAACTCAATGTACTTCACACAGAAAATGCAGAAATATTTAAATTCTCTTGCTCTGGGAGAAAACCCCACTTGATTTTTCTATGCAAACATTTCTACAAAGCCCCAAATTATGGAAGTGACAGGCCTTGAGACACAACAGATCCCACACTATGAAAATCCAGCAAAAAAAAACCCCTGTCATGACATTTGAGATCCTCAAACACAGGGAAAACCAGGAATATATGGAAAAATGATCCTCTGGCATTCGCTTCATGAAAAGAAACCAGTTTGAACAGCAAAGCTGGACAGGAATTGACATCAATAAATACAATATTCAGCTGTAACTCAATTTACAGGTTCCCCTAAAAGACAGCTGAAGTTTTCCAAAAATTAGGGATATTCCAGCAGCCACCTGTACTCAGGGAAATCACTGAGTCAACCCCATCTGGTTTTGGAAGTGGATCATTCTTCCGAGCAACTTTAAAAATATTTAACCGAATTTTGGCGTTAATTTTTAAAGATGTGCAGAAAATCCTCACGGCTGGAAGATTCAATTTTCACCGCAATTCAAGGAGCTGAAAGTTTTAAAGCTTTCTCAAAGATTTCTGCTAAAAACTGGAATTGAATCTCACCTCAACTCTTGCTCTGAAACAGAATCTCCCCAAATCTCCGACAGGACAGAGAATATTTTTCCGTCCCACGTTTCCTCCCAGCCAAAGCAGAACATGTGAGAATAACTAAGAATCAGTGAGATCAGCAGAGGTCACAACTACAGCAAGGATGGGGATTTTGACACATTGCAAGAGCTCTTTGCTCACACAAGTGCAATTTCAGGGAAATTTGCAAGTCAGCTGCAATCAGGAACATTTTGTCAAGGGACATAATGAATGCTACTGTTTTCCATACATGAAACCATGAAATTCTAGACACTCAGGGAGACTTTCTGCTCTCTACACTCAAAATTGCAGCTTATTCCCTCTACAGCATTTCCTTTTTTTTTTTTTTCCCCTTAAAAAAGCAGCATATAAATTTAAAAAAAAAAGTTAATTACCTCCTAAAAAAGCACAAGCTGTCTGAAGCCATAACACAAATATATTCCTTACTGATATATTTCAGCATCTCCCAGCTTTTTAAAATGATATTTAAGCTCATGTTTGACTCTGGAGGAAAAGAAAGTTCATATTATTAGCTGATGTCCCCTGATTTGATGTATTTGTAAATCTATAAAGGCAACTTGGTTCCAATGGAATTCAGTATCTCAGAATGAAATAAGTGCTCAAAATTTTTCTTATCAGACAAATAAGAACAGGAATAGCTTCAAATCTGGCCCAACCTCATCTGGCTGCTCCTTATGGCCAAAAAAAATCCTAAATAAAAGAAAATCCTAAATGAAATAATGAATTTGATGGGTATAGTTTAAGATGATGGGGGAATTTTTTGTGCCACAGGGAGCTGAGCATTAAGACTTGGTACTGGAAATAAAAATTATCAATAAGACTGTTACTGTAAAGGAAACCTGTAAACAATCTCATCTAAAAAAACAACCAAAACTGTCCTTTTCCCATATTATTTCAAATTTAACAGGTTCCTGTTTCTGGTATTTTTCTGGCACCAACCTTATTTTTGAATATTAAAATAGTTCTTACACCTTAAATAATTTTAGAATTCCCAAACCTGCATCCAGTAGTTTTTTACCTTCAAGTAAGAAACAGGTTAAATTCATCTTAATTTTTTCTTCACCTCTGACCCAGAGAAGCCAGGGGTGAAGAAGAAAAAAAAAGTATATTTAAATATATACATAAAACACATATATATAACATTTAAAAAATGTAAATTGAAATATACAAATATATGTATTTTATATAAAATGATATATATTTTATATAAAACATATTAAATATATGATATATATTTATATAAATCTATAAAATATGATGACCCTGGCAGGATCTTTAGTGACCAACATGATCTCACAGTGGTGTTCTCACTGTTTCTCATCTGTACAAAGAGATGCCTGAGAGCATCAATAATTTTAAATTACTTACGAGTAGTCTAAAAAATAAAAGCTTAAATATAAAAAAATCTGATTCTCCTTCAGGATTAATGGAGGAGAAGGTGAAGGGATGAATATTTGATCTAAAGGACATCTATGGTGTTTTATGTTTAAGAAAAAATGTGGAATTGTTGAATTAGAATTTGGCTCATCCATGGAGTGTGATCCCTTGTCGATGGTGTTTATCAAATGAGTTTAATGGTCAGAAATATATTCCCTTAAAAAGGAAAAGGAAAGGAAAGGAAAGGAAAGGAAAGGAAAGGAAAGGAAAGGAAAGGAAAGGAAAGGAAAGGAAAGGAAAGGAAAGGAAAGGAAAGGAAAGGAAAGGAAAGGAAAGGAAAGGAAAGGAAAGGAAAGGAAAGGAAAGGAAAGGAAAGGAAAGGAAAGGAAAGGAAAGGAAAGGAAAGGAAAGGAAAGGAAAGGAAAGGAAAGGAAAGGAAAGGAAAGGAAAGGAAAGGAAAGGAAAGGAAAGGAAAGGAAAGGAAAGGAAAGGAAAGGAAAGGAAAGGAAAGGAAAGGAAAGGAAAGGAAAGGAAAGGAAAGGAAAGGAAAGGAAAGGAAAGGAAAGGAAAGGAAAGGAAAGGAAAGGAAAGGAAAGGAAAGGAAAGGAAAGGAAAGGAAAGGAAAGGAAAGGAAAGGAAAGGAAAGGAAAGGAAAGGAAAGGAAAGGAAAGGAAAGGAAAGGAAAGGAAAGGAAAGGAAAGGAAAGGAAAGGAAAGGAAAGGAAAGGAAAGGAAAGGAAAGGAAAGGAAAGGAAAGGAAAGGAAAGGAAAGGAAAGGAAAGGAAAGGAAAGGAAAGGAAAGGAAAGGAAAGGAAAGGAAAGGAAAAAGAAAAGAAAAAAGAAAAGAAAAAAGAAAAAAGAAAAGAAAAGAAAAGAAAAGAAAAGAAAAGAAAAGAAAAGAAAAGAAAAGAAAAGAAAAGAAAAGAAAAGAAAAGAAAAGAAAAGAAAAGAAAAATCAAAGCAGAGAGGAATTTACTCCATGAATGTTTCCCTGTGGCATCAGCACAGCCCAAATTTCCATTTATCAATGGCTTTGTGCAAACCCAGCAAGGAAACATTTGATAAATCTTTGTGGAATTCCAAAGAATATTTCTGTGTGTTGTCCCCTGGTTTAAAAGCTGATGATCTTCACAGAAAACTGACATTTAAAATGAGCTTCATCATGAATTCACAAGTGCCAAATACACTCAAATGCAAAATATCAGCTGCAAACCAGCTTCCCAGTAATTCCTGTGAGTGAGTCTGAATTTATCCCCCAGACAAGGCTACACCTAAAAGTGAAGCAGCACTTTGCAAAACCACACTGAATTCAGACTTTAAAAAAAAAATCCTTGGAGTTTTCACAACAGGAATATTTCCAGTTTTATTTTAGGTATAAACATGATTTACTCGACAATTTGGATTAAATTTAGATTAGCTCAGGACAAACAAGAAGGCTGAAAAACCCAGCAAGTAAAAAAATGTGGCTTTTCCCACTGAAACAACGAAAAAAATTTATTTTAAAAGCTGAACTGCACATTTTTACCCGGAGAGTACTAACCTGACTGCTTCCTTTGAAAAGGTATTTTAATTAGGAAGGAGAGATACTGGAAATGACTCAACATAGTAAAAAAAGTGCCTCTGTATCAGCTGCTTTTCATACTGATATTCTCTATTTTTACATTTGTCCATAGAAATAATAAAAAAAAGTCTCTCAATAAATCAAATCTATTTCTTTTTGGCATCTTCAGAGAAAACCTGTTTCCTTACTGCCCACACGATTTCAGGGGCACATACAGAATAGGAAAGAAGCTGGTTTGCATTTTGGGCTTGGAAGGAAAAGGGGACTTGAGAGATTACTTAAGTTCTTTCAAGAAGTAAAGGTACCTCTGCACAGCCATCACAGCAACTGAACTGAGGAGATTTTTTGTGTGGAAAATGAGCTTCTGTAAAAAACAACACACAGCAGAACAGTCTTGAGAATAAGTAATGAATTTTTGTGTTCTCATCTTAATTTGTTACAAGGACTTGAGGGAAGGGAAGATGCAAAAAGTTCCTTTAATTCCTTTTTTTTCAACCCAGAAACCCAAGGGGGAAAGTGAAGGACTCTCATTAATGGCAGCCCTGGATATTCCTTGGATGGAAAAGGCAATCCCAGACTTTTCTAATCTGGTAGGAATTGCCCAGAGCAGCTGTGGCTGCCCCTGGATCCCTGGCAGTATCCAAGGCCAGGTTGGACACTGGGGCTTGGAGCACCCAGGGACAATGGAAGGTGTCCCTGCCCTTGGCAGGGAGTGGAATGAGATGGTTTTTAAGATCCCTTCCCACCCCAACCATTCCATAATTCCATGAAACGTGTGTCAGACTCGTGCCCTGGAGAGTTTGATAACGTCAACCCAAGCACTAATTTAACATTTCAGGCAGCAAATGCCTGTAATAACCCAGTCCTGCACCTCCAGTTATATTCCACAGTTTAACTGTAGCACCAGCAGAACCCTTTTTCCTAAAATTCCTCCCTCCCTTACCCTCTGGAAGCACTGCACCTATGGCATGGGCCAAAGGATGGGGCTAAAATCCATTTATTTACACGAACTCCGGCTGATCCTAACACAGTGCTCATTTCCCAGCTCTGAAAGGACATGGAAGATGATTGTGGAAAGCTCCTGTGCTTTGCAGAGGCTGCTCTGGGACCCAGCAGAACATTCCCAACAGCATTCCTCTCTTTGGAAAAGGGGCTATTCCTCTCTCAGAGCCTTATCTCCAAAGAAACCCGCTCGGAAACCGAGTGGAAACTTCACTGGCAGCTTTGCACAGCCCTGCCCCCCGCCCCCCAGCTGCATTTTCCATATTCCATTTTACAAAGTAGGAGTCAAAGAACAACTCCCAAATTGCAGTTTATTTTAAAAGAATAAAGCTCTGGAAGCTGGCAGAGCCGAGCCTTCCCCTGCCCACGGTCAGCAGGGCTGTGTAAACTCAGCAAGCAGACAGGTTTTTGTGTCCTCAACAAATGGAAACTATGTCCCATAAAAGAACTTTTGTGGGCAAATGACACTGGATTTTTCTTTTTTCCTTGCAGCAGCAGCAGGGTTGGAGATTTTCTTCCTTTCATTTTGCCTTTTTTTCCACTCGGAACACGCATTCTATCATGAACCTGAGCGGCACAAACAGACAAACCCCATCAAAAGCTTCAGCTGCACACAGTATTTCATATTACTTGGTGATGTATCACTACTGCAAAGCTTTTTTTTTTTTTTTTTTTTTTTTTGAGACTTCACAGGGAATAAAAAACCTCTTCCATTCGGTGGAAAAACTTTCCTCCTCACAAAAGAGATGTTGTAGAATGTATGAAAACAAAAGTGCCAATAAGATTTTACTTTAAATACCCGAGGGAGAAACACGATCATCTGCACCAATAAGAAAAAGATGCCTGCACGAGGTGCTCTACTAATTACAGCTGCTTTGGTGGGCAATATCTCTGGTGAAACAGATGTTAGGGACCTATTAACAAAAGTTTTTCAAACATCTGCTCACAATTTTAAGGCAATTGTAAATACAGCACAGAAGGTCAATTGGGCTCATTAAGGTCTATGTGCAAATCTACTGCTGCAGGTTTCTTTTTAGCTAATACTGACTTTTTTTAACACAGGAAATAGAGTTTAATAGCAACTTGTGTCAATTTTGATTGTGATTTCATACAACAACAAACAGCAATTGCATGCCCTGTGCTTCACCAAATAACCCATTTTCCTTCCTCCTCTTCCTCTCTACCTACAGCACACTGCCACGGTTCCATGAGGTAAAGGAAAGGTTATAAATTGGGCAATTACAGAGAAATGATTGATTTTACTTTTAAACACCAGTCATGGATCTCGATAGGAAATCTTCAGTTGTTGAACCAAAGAAAAATGAGTTTTGATTACAACGTATGGTTACGAGATGAAAATTATTCTTTCAAGTGTCAGAACAAAACACAGATGTTCAATAGGTCTAAAACACTGGAAATCATGGAATGGTTTGGGTTGAAAGGGACCTGAAAGATCATCCAGTGCCATGGGCAGGGACCCCTCCCACTGTCCCAGGCTGCTCCAAGCCCCAATGTCCAACCTGGCCTTGGGCACTGCCAGGGATCCAGGGGCAGCCACAGCTGCTCTGGGCACCCTGTGCCAGGGCCTGCCCACCCTCCCAGGGAACAATTCCTTCCCAATATCCCATCTAATCCCACTCTCTTTCAGTTTAAAGCACTCTTCACCATCCTTCCTCAAACTGGAACCATCCCGTAACAGTTTTCTGTTTTCCTTAACAAACTACTCCAGACAAAATCTCCCAATCCTGGACCCAGCAACAGCGCTCAGGACCTGCAATGCTTCTACTGCAGGTTTTAATTAGCTCTCAAAAATTCAGGAATAACAACCTGAGCTGGAGTTTTCAAGACTGGTTTTTCTAGAAGCTCTGCAGTGAAATTGCTGTCTTGAGTCACAGCTTGAACCAACCAGGGTGGCTGCTCCATCCCTGGCAGTGCCCAAGGCCAGGTTGGACATTGGGGCTTGGAGCAGCCTGGGACAGTGGAAGGTGTCCCTGCCCATGGCACGGGTGGCACTGGATGGGCTTTAAGGTCCCTTCCAACCCAAATTCCATGATTTTATGACTCTGCACTAAACCAGGTCTGTATCAGTCAGACCCTCTGTGCAAAGGGCCCAGCCGTGAGTAACCTGCAGCTCAACAGATTCCTGAACCACTTCCTTTACATTCCCAAGAACCCATCTTCCACCTGGAACCATACTGGTTATACATGGGGGATACTCTCTGTAATACACAAGCCTGAAAGATTTTAACATTCAGAACATATTTATGAAAAGCAGAAGGGAAAAGGCTGTGATGTGGAGAAATTCACAGGATTAAAATCACAGTCTTTGTCCTCACAATAAAGTTCATAAATGTGGTGGCAAATGCTGATCTCTTAAAAATCAAAATTAATGATTTGGGAAAAAAATATTTATGAGCAATTTAAGAACCACTAATTTAAGAATCTATCACTACCTGTTAGAACTCACTACAAGAAAAGTAAGGATCCTACAGGACTTAAAGCTTCTCAATATTGTGGCTTGCATCAAATTTGAAAAAGAGTCTACTTTAAGCAATTTTTCTGCACATTTTTTAAAAAACCCACCTTAGGAAATAAACACTAAACTAAGAAGGTATTCACCTTCTACTATCAGGAGCAGCACCCAGTTGAAATTATTTAAAATGAATTCAGTATAACCGAGATGAAAGTGTAAAACTTGTAAAAAGTTCTTTATTTCTGTGACCTTGAAGCTGTGTTCATACAGATCTGAAAATGTCATATGAGTCCTCCTTGTCCAAACAACAGCTAAGTCTGAGAGCAAACATCAGAGCTTGCAGAAAACATTCCCATCAATAAAGACTTGTCCTTACCCAGCTTGGCCCAATATTGCCTGCTTTAAAAACTTATCACCCAATCCATCTCCTCTCGCACTAGAAAGGATATTTTCAATGTCTTTATGACATTTTTTCCAAGCCATTTTTCCTTCAGCCAGCAATTAGAAGAGTCTGACCGGGCTGTGGATTTCTTTATCTCTTGGAAAGGAAGTTGGTAGCTTCATTTTGTAGGGTTGAGGAGTCTGGAGATTACCACGGATAATCTGTAAATGAAACTTCTTGATTCATGTGGGTTTTATCTTCAAGTTAAACTCGTCTGAGCAGAATATCACTAATTGAGATTGAATAGGTAATAGAATTAACATTTTTCTTTGTTTTTAAAAACCTACAACTCCATTGTGGCAATTCCAGAGACTCCAGGTCCATTCAGTACCAGAAACAGAAAAGGTTGGTGACATAAACTACTCCATCTCCAAGCTTCCCCTCAGAATTCAGACCATTTATGGCACAAAACTGATTTAATTGCTCTAACCTGCTTTTACTGAAGTGATTTGGGTATTTTTCTTGCCTGAGGAAGTGAGAAGAGAGGAAAAGGAGTAATATTTCATCATGAAAACAGAACTAGGAGCACCTACACACAAGGACTTAAGAGAGAAGTAAAACTATCATTACCACTTCCACCAGCTTTTAAAATTTCCCATTTCAATCCTGATTCAACTTCACTTATGCAGCTTAAATCAGGATGCCAAAGGAGGGAAAGTCCTTACGTTTTATTAGGAGCTAAATGAAAAACGTGTCCCTTCCTCACACCACTTATATTCCTTGGACAGTACTCAGTACCAGTTAATTAAAAAAACCCATTTACTTCCAAATCAAATCCCAGAAATCCCAAAGAAACTGGGTGTGGGAAATGCAAGGATCTACCCAGAAAAAAACAACCCAGCACAAAGGTAACAGTGATGATGAAAGGATTTGCTTCGGCCGAGAAGGACATAAAAGATGAAGTCCTACAAAGACCATTAAGTATTCACCAGCTCACTGCAAATTACACTAAACACTTGGTGAAGAAATATTTGGCAGATGTCAGCAAGAAGGAAGCCAAACATGTTCTTTACATTGAAGGATAATGTAACTACAGAGAGGGTTTGTTTTGGAACCATTTCCACGGCTCAAAAACGATCTGGCCTTGTCTCCTGGCAAGGCTGGGTTTACCAAGGAAGAAACAAGAGAGAGCCATGACTACTGATGTGACAAATCCACATTTCTGCCATTTCCATACTTAGTACCACTCCTGAAACAAGAGATCACACACCAGTTTGGATAATGAAACATTAAGTTCCAAGAGAGACTGCAGCAGATCTTTGAAAACTCAAATATTTATGTAACCTCTTGTTTTCACAAGTGTTGTATAAACACCACTGCAGACACACAACCACGTTCTGCAGTTCAAATCTTCCATCTTTCGGACTCTGCCGTTCCACTATCATCTCCTGCAGTTTGAAACTGCATTCCTAAGTGGGATTTACAAAGTTAAAGCAGGACCTAACCCAGTGAAATCTGGGGGATCATCTCCCCCTCTCAATCTCCAAATTTTTGCAGACCCGCACACGTTCACCCCCCAGTTATGAGGAAGGGTGATTGGACATTTAATGTTATAATTAATGTGCTGTTAGGTCCCACTTGAGGAAAACTGTGCTTAAAGATGAGACAGAAATATATCCTTGGCCAGGCAGATAAAGCCATTTCCTCATGTTGGCATTTTTGATCAGGAATCTTTTGATTTGCTCTTTTCTTGTTGTTATAGATGTTTTTTTCCCTTCCCTCCTCTCAGCAAGGCACCATTTGCATCAGCACACATTTAATAGGAATTAAATCAACAGATTTTAAAACAGAGTGTTCATCATAAAGCCATTATGCAGATTTGCTCTGCTTCAAATGCTTGAAATAAACACCTGAATTTTTAAATGAAGTTGTCCAGTGCTGTCACCCACACAGCCACCAGGTTTCATGCAGCTCACTGAGACAGGGAGTGAAAATGCTACTGACTTTTATTATTTTTACCATTTGAAAACAGCATGGCTCCAATCCAAGTCAGAGAAATCATCTCGACAGCTCTGCTCCTCTGGTAATTACATGGCTGTAAGAGTGGCAGCTCCTTGAATAAAACTTCACAACAAAGAGTTATCTGGAACTAATGCAAGTAAGGCAAATTTCTCCTGTTATTTAGAAGCACAGGATGGTTGGAAGGGACTCAAAGATCACCCAGTGCCACCCCCTGCCATGGGCAGGGACACCTCCCACTGTCCCAGGCTGCACCAAGCCCCAATGTCCAGCCTGGCCTTGGGCACTGCCAGGGATCCAGGGGCAGCCACAGCTGCTCTGGGCACCCTGTGCCAGGGCCTCCCCACCCTCCCAGGGAACAATTCCTTCCCAAGATCCCATCCAGCCCTGCCCTCTGGCACTGGGAAGCCATTCCCCTTTGTCCCATCATTCCAGTTCCTGATGAATTGTCCCTCTCCCAGCTCCCCTGTGGCCCCCTCAGACACTGGAAAGCTGCTCTGAGGTGTCCCCACCTTTTCTGCTCCAATACACAAACCTTTGCAGCAACTCACAGACAGGGGAGAGACAAACAGCAGCTAAAACTGTGGTGCTGGAAAAATCACAGACATTTGGGGATGATGGAGGAAAAGGAAAAAAAAAAATATCAGGCTTTTCCCCCCTCATTCTCCTGTCCCTGTAGGGCACAGAGTCCTCCACTCTCACCCTAATTTGTGTTCAAGTTCTAGTTCAAATTTCCCTGGACAAACTCATCTGAGAACAAGAAAACTGAGTTCACCTCAGCTGAAAGTTTTACTCTTGCTGAGGCTGACTAAAATCAAGGCCCTGAAAGTCTCTGCACCATCAGGTGACTCCCAGCCAAGTATCCAGATTCAGAAGCTCATGTGAAGACACAATCTCAGAATTATTAAGGTTGGAAAAGACCTCCAGGGTCATCCAGTCCAACCTGTGACTGTTCAAACAACTGAAGGGAAAATACAGCCCAGGAATCTCCATTGGGAAAGAGTCAGCAACATCTTCCAAGCAGAAACCAGCTTCCCCTGAGCAACACACTTCATTTAAGGTGATGAAAACAGAGTTTTAACTCTTCACACCAGCTGGCCTTGGTGCCTTTTGAAATGTCTGACCTCCTCCTACGGCAGGGCAGCTGAATTTCTCAGAATTTTCTCTTCTCAGGCACAACTCAACACCATCAGTTCTATGTGTTTATCCACAAAAAAAGCACACTGGCTGTATCTGACATTAAAAACATTTTCTGTTCAGTTAGCTGTGTTTTCCCAGAGAATTAGACTGGTGGTTCCCTTGGAAATTTATTTACTGAGAAGTGCTTCAAAATGGTGGCCCTCACGTGTGACATTCACTTCTGAAAAAAAGGATACTGTTCATGTTACATTATACAAACAAAGGTGTCACACATCAACCTTTAAATTGCCTATCAGGGGCAGCAGTGCCTGGGAAGGAACTGGTGCATCCCTCCCAAAATCAGCCAAGGAACCACCCTCAGGAAGCAGCAGTGGGTTACAGCCACCCAGCCCCAAACCACAGCGAGGGAATATGGTTTCCCTGCAGGAATTCTTTCCCAAGGTCTCTGCTGAAGCGCTTCACACTTCCATAACCCCGCCAGAAGCGCTTGGCAGAGGCTGGAACACAAACACAAGGAATGGCTGTGACTGTGGGCTCTGAAACGTGGGACTCTGGAGATTCCTGCTTTCTTATCCAGCAGTTTCCTACGTGTAGGGATGTGTCCAAGTGGGAGCTCCACTCGCCTCAAGTGCAGTAGCCACGGGCTCTATTCCTAATTCTAGGCAATGCTGCTACCTGGGCACATTTCAGGGGATATTATGGCAAAAAAATAAACATTTCAGGCACCATTTCTCAATGCCCACAGAGCTTCCTGGAGGACCTGGCACCTTTTCCCTCAGGGAATGTTCATGGTGTGGTCCTGCCCGACTTGAGGGATTTAAGGGATTATTCCTGACCAAAATTTTAAAGCTGATGAAAGCAGACCTAACAATGTTCTGTGCTTTAAAAAGATACTGGCAATGACCAAAGGCACCCACAGGGTACCTGAGGAAAGCTTCGTTTATTGCTGCCTGCAGCAGCAGTTTTGTGTGGCACCGGGGTGGAATTAAATTAGAACCCGTTACCAGAAAACCCACTCCAATTAGGAGGGGACCGGGTCAAAGGCTGCAATTTGTATTCCTGGCTGAGCTTCCAAGGCTTTCTTCTTGCTCAGGACACAGATATTCCCTTTCTATCAACAGTACCATGATGTTTTTGCGGTCACTGAAGTGCAAATCATCAAAATCTCCAACATCACAAATCAAAAAACCCTCTCTGTGCTATTTTGTAGAACCCACAGTGCTGGAGGGTCTATGAAGCACAGATCCTACTAAGGAAAACTCATTGTCACCCATTTTTCACCACCCTCCATAGAGTAATTCCCTTGATATTCCCACAAACTTTTGTTTTCTCAGGATCCACGTCTGTTCCTTACAGAATTCCTGTTCTACATGTGCAGCACCACAATAGAAATACAATTTAAAGATGCTCCCTGTCCCTTACATTCAAATATAAAAGGATGCACCTCAGGCTTTTTGCCTCTATCCTATCTCTGTGACACGATACCAATCAAGAAATTACTTTTTTTCCCCCAAATATTTATTCTGGGCCTCATTTTGCAGCTTTTATTCATCATCCTACAACAAATAACATAAAATCCCCCACAGAGAAGGCAACTCAAGTGATCTCCCTCAGGATCTAAGAAGCAAAATTAATTTTAGCTATTTTTTACCTACTTCTGAAAATGAAATCTAACCATTCAAAGCCTCCTAAGTGCTGAAATAAAATGTTGCTTTGGTAGTTCTTTAAAGTGTGTTCTGTCAACACAACAAGCAAGAGTTCCCACAAAAAAATTCTTTTTTTGCCTATCATAAACCTTGTTGAGCCAGTGATGCAGGGAATTATGGGAACTAAAGGATGAGGAACAAAGTACATTTTAATTTTCTCAAATGAAGAAATGAGAAGACAAATTTTTTTATTAACTTAGTCCTACAAATGTGTGAAAGGGCTGCCTTAAAACTTTACAAAACCACCTGATAAGATTAAATTTTATCACATAAAGGACTAGAGGTAGATACTTCCTTTCAGAAGTCTTCGCCTCCTTAAGTTTTTAAAACTCTCAACTAGAAATATATTTCTATACCCAAGTGTAACTGAACACATTCTAAACCCTGTTGGATAGGTGTATTTGTCAAAAATACATTATCTAAGAAATAAAAAGAAATATTTTTGTTCTGGAAGCAAAGTTATGAAGCATGTGGAGAATAAAGAAGGAATTACTCAAGAAAACTCAGGCAGGATTGTTAAATTCCCACATTAGGGAAATTCTACTTTCAGTTCGAGCCTGTAGTTTTGACTCGAGTACTTAGAGCCTGTTTAAAACAATTATCAACTGACAGAAATAACAAACTTGGAAAATGGCATATATATGACAAATTTAAGCCCCATTCCTGTACCAAAATCTACTTTTTAGTATCCTTAAAACCACACAGAGCCCTCCACAAAAAGTGATGGGAGTCAATATTCAAAGAAAACACAAACAAACGAGTCTTGAAGCAGCAGCAGGAATATTGCAGGGAAAATATGATACCAAGTACTCCATGGCCAGTGCTACTTCTGGCCTTCATTTATGAGCCCACTTCCACCTAGAACTGCTTAAAAAGAAGGTTTTAAACTATGATCTGTAATTAGATAGGGGGAAAAAAAAGGGGAATGGATAAGGCAAGGGGATTTTAATTTCAGAAACAAACCAAAAAATGCAAAGGAAGGACAGATGAGGACCTTTGTTGTTTTTAGGGGACCAGATCGTTTGTCATGGACTCACACAAGGTGTGTAAGGCCAACCAACAGCAGCCTGGGCCTTTGAATAATCAAAATAAAGGACATGGATAAAGTGAAGTGCAAAATAAACATGAATTTATCAGAATTTCTTGCAGGTAGTGATAAAATTTGGAGTTGACAGAGGTGAACAAGCAGAAGAGATTTTTTCCTTCCACTGTGGGCTGTACTCACCCATTGTGGTCTGGCAGAAGACAAGCAGCCCAGAGAGAAAGGGAAATTTAAGGCAACAGGTTCCAGGCAGCAGATTTTGACAAAAGCCCAACAGTTCTGTACCCAGGATTACGGATTGGCTGAATCTGAAGGAGAAAACTCTGGAGCAGAAGCAAATAAGGTACCCTGAGAATTCCGTGATTGTGCTTGAAACACAAACCCTGAGTGGGAGCATCTGCCCCGCAGCTGGGGCTCCAGCACCGGCCGAGGGGCACTCAGGGTGCACACAAAACCAGCTCCCATCTTCTGAAACCAAACCCAGCTGCGATCCCTGGCCAGCAATGCAGACACCACACACATCCCATTAACACCACCAGCAGCGTTTCCACCCTCCAGAACGTGTTCACACACTAAGAAAAGCCCTACATGTAAATGGAACCGGTGCTGGGAAGAGCTAAACCCCTCTGAGCTCCGGTGCAGAAACCCAGGCACCAATGGCACACACCCCAATAATCACCTACTTAGGGAAAACCACATCTAGGGATCACATTCCCACCCCTCCTGGAATGAGGTGGGTCTGAGCTGAGCTGAGCTGAGCTGGTGAATGTGTTTGGAAACCTGAAAACCAGAAGGAAGCACCTCAGCTTTACCAGAACACATAAAACTGCAAACACAGAGTAGGCAAACACTTCTGCCTTGCAGCACGTCCCCTGGGTGACTTTCATATCACACAGGAAAAAAAAAGAGTGGAGCACATGACAGATTGAAAACAAAACAATTAGTCTGTGATTTAAAAAAAAAAAAATTAAAGGATATTTCATAACACAGAACTTTAACGATGCTTTTGCAATAATTATGTGGTCCAAGATTGTACAGACAGTCGAAACTTGATTTTGTTTTCAATTTGGTGTTTACTGATTTTGTTTAATAAAGGAAAAACCATCCTGGTTTGCTGGAGAGCAGTTCAGTTGTGTCCCCCAGCCCTGTGCTGGATGTGACAGCCAGCCAGGATGGATGAGCATTCCCAGCTCCACAAAACTGCCTGGCATCTCCTCTGGGAAGCCCACAGCAGGGAGCCTGGAGCACTGTGGTACAAAAACCACCCCAATTTTATCTCCAACCAAATTAATCTGTGAAGAGTCCCATGCCACCACAGGGTACAGATAAACACAGGCATAAAAAACTCATCTGAATCATCTCACAGCACACGAAAAATGCAAAAGGAATTAGAGCACAGTTGGACTCTTGGTGTTATTTTTTTGTATTTTACTCATCTCTGATCTAATCCTTTGTAATCTAAATTTAACTTAGGCTTTTCCTTGTATAGTAACTATCACTGTAAAAAAAAAAATCCCTATTTCCAAGAAGGTTTTGCTGGATATTAGATAAATGCAGATGTAGCCAAGTAGTGAAGAGAACTTGGTTCTGGATCCAGTGAATGCAACCCTCGTGTTCACATTTCTTTTTTTAACACCATTTGAAGGTATTTTTGTAAAGCACTGGATGAAGTGTGTGTTTAAAACACTGGAAGAATGAGGATTTAAATAAAAAACCTATACAGCACTCTATTTCTAGAGAGCCTTCCTGACATGAGTTAGAGAACAGTTAAATAAAAGGAAAATTTACATCCAAAATGTTGGAAAATCTTAGGTTACCACACTTTATGAGCCGTGGCTAATCTGCATGTGGCACATCTGGCATGAGAGATGGGACAGACAACAGGCAAAGAGCTGGAGGCAAGAAGTGTTTTAAAATAAACACCCCAGCACTTCAGAGGGAGGGAAGGGAGGGAAGGGAGGGAGGGAGGAAGGAAGGAAGGAAGGAAGGAAGGAAGGAAGGAAGGAAGGAAGGAAGGAAAGTTTNAGAAAAAGGAAGGAAGGAAGGAAGGAAGGAAGGAAGGAGGGAAGGAAGGAAGGAAGGAAGGCACTCATCTACTGCTGCACTCCAGCACTTAGGAATTGTCACTCCCTCGCTGGGATGCTGGGTTCCAAATCCCAAACATTCCACCTCACTTGGTTCATGCTCACAATATTTCACTGCTTAGCTTGGCAAAGCATCAAAATAGAGCATTTTCACCCCTCTTAACCTCTGCTGTTGGCACACCAGTTTATTAAGCTCAGGCCTCACAGCAAATTACCATTTTCCCTCCAAACCAATATAATTCTGTTGTCATCAACACCCCCTGTTCCAGCCCCGGCCAACTGGAGAAAATTCCCTTCTTCCTCACAGGGAAAGGGCTACAGTCTCTATCCAGTTGCTCCCCAGTTATTAATGAAAGATAATTCATCCATGAATAATTTTATCTGTTTTGATGACCACTGAGTGCTGAAACCTCCAAACAGTGCACTAGATAAATAACAGGATCCCAATATTCCAGTTATCTGCACTCCCAAACACTCCTACCAGACATTCCCTGTCCATGCCACGTTGGAATAAAAACCAGGGGAGTGTGGAAGAGCCTCACACCTCCAGCAAGGAGCTGATGATGACCTGCAGACATCCTGAACGGAACAGGATCTGCTTAGTGACCAATCTGCACTCTGTAAAAGAAGAAAATTCCCATGTTTCTCCCATACAATTCCCTTTTCCTTCCATCCTCCTCCCAAAAATTGGACTAAAACTCTTCAGAGTGAATGGTTTCTCTGTTCCTTTCACTCTCTGGTTTCCACACAATTCTGGGTTGAATTTCTGGCCAGTCAATCAGCACTAAGTGTGCAATGTTTTACAGCTCTTCTTGCAGACACTCCAAAAAGGCATTTCTGTACCTCTTCTTGTCTATTCCTATTTCTGCATAAAACATAAGGGAAAAAAAACCATTAACTGCTATTTCTGCAACCCATAGCTGAAAAAAGGGGGTTTTTCTAGTATATACCAAGCCAAGATTTGAGTTTCTAATTGAAATGAGATTGATTTCTTCGAATTGATTGGTTTTTACCTATCAGGCAGCACCTATCAGAACTATTTTAACAAGAAATTAGTTTTTTTTGAAAGAAAGACTCAAGTTTTGCAATGTCTAGTTTTAATAATTGGCACTAATTAACTAAACTGTAGCAACAGGAAGTTATACCTTATCCACCTCAAACATGAAATCAAACAACAAAAAAACCCAAATAACTAAAAACAACCCCAAAAAAGGAAATAAAAATTACTCATAGCAGCAAAACATTGGAAATGTGTGAGGAGAAGATTGGGAATAGAAATTGAAATAAATATAATATAAGCAGAAATCTTCTTTTTTGTTTCCCCAAAAGCTAAACATTAATTTGCAAACCTTGTCTAGAACAGAAATTAAGGAATAGAGTAAATTTGTGCCATCTCTGGCAGTGTCCAAGGCCAGGTTGGACAGGGCTTGGATCTTGGGATAGTGGAAGGTGTCCCTGCCCATGGCAGGGGGTGGAACTGGATGGGATTTAAGGTCCCTTCCAACCCAAACCACTCTATAATTTTATAATTCTATAATTCTATGATTCTAAGTCTAAACTGAGTGGTAGCACAGTGCTGACGTTAAGATAGAAAGAAGACAGATTAAGATAAAAACAAGACAGGCAAACCAGCTGCAGTCACAGAACTGCCCTGAATTTCCAACACCTTCACACTCAAAGCCCTTTGGTGCTTCCCTACCACAAGAAAAACCCAAATATCCACTCAGAGCTGCTTTTCAAAACCTTGGCAAAAGGTGGCTGTTCTGTTTTCCCAACAGATGGATACTTAAACATTCCTCAAGCATCACTCCTCGCTAACCTGCCATGGTCTGCTAACTTTAAATGACTCTCTAGCACGTGACTTCTTCATGACATCAACCACCACAGCAGAGCTGAAATGTGCATTAAAGCAGGTGGCCACCAGCAATTCCTTTTATCTCCCACATCTGGCACCACACTCCATACAGAGTTTATACATTATCTGTTGCTAATAAATCATAAAATCATAGAATCATGGAATGGGTTGGGTTGGAAGGGGCCTTCAGGATCATCTGAACTCTGAAGTTTTTCTATTGTCACTTAACAGATGTAATTTAGTGAATATTTTTTTATGCGAGAAGTACAATGCAATATGCTGTAAACTGCATTTTTAAAAGCATGAAATATAAGCAACCTGTGGGATTCAGGTTAGGTATTTAAATATTATTATGACTGTAGGAAAGACTAAAAGGATGATTAAAAATAAACCAGCAGAGCAGCACATCATCGTTTGCAGATTCAGTTATGACCATAAGCAAAGTTATAATTTATTGTCAACAAAATAAAGGTGCTCCCCTTTCCTCACACTCCCCAATTCCCAATTAAAAGAAAACAATTAGGAATGGAGCCACCACGTGCTTTACTGGAATTCTTACTGGTCTTTAATTTCAGACAAATCCAACCCAAACACAGAGCAAATTATATTGCAGTTGACAATCTGCCATTTGGACAGGGGAGTTTTGGGCTTTTGATCATTAATGGGTTTGATAAGAGTTTTGATAATGATTTTTCCCCAATTAATACTGCAATCGCCCTATATCCCACTTATTTTACATTAAGCTTGGAGTACTTGCTTAAGAATAATCAGTAAAAATTTGTTTCCCTTGAATTTTTATTTCCTCCTTCCTGTGTCTCAGTTCCATCTCCCTACTTTTCTTCCTCCTCCAGTTTTCTCTTCAGCATCCCTCTTCATCTTCCTCAGTGGATGGGCAGCCTGATGATGCATTTGAACATAAATCCAACTAAAAATATCCATGGGACAGTTTAGAGCTGCATCCCACAACTCCTTAATGCAATGTGCCACGAGAGCTTTGTGTTTGCAAAGAATCCTGTAAAACACTTTTGGGTTTGGGGTTTTTTTTTTTGAGGTAAGATAGTATCATCAGTAAAAACAGTGTAAAAATAGTGTCAGTTCAAGCTTACAAAAAAACTCTGGACGTTCATCTACGTTTAAGAGTTCAGCAATAAGAACAATGCCAGTAAATTTCTGGAGAGCAACATGAGGCACAGGATTTTATAGCAATCCTGGGGGTCACAAAGCTGCAGTGGGGGAACCTCACTTTTTTTTACACACCATTCTCCAGGCCGTGACATTTCAGGCTAAATGATATGAGGTGTGATAAATGCAAGCCCTCGTTTGAATACAAACAGATTCTTAAAATATTTTAACTAGGACTATAAGCGAAAATAAATTAGGCCAGTGGGATTTAGGGCAAGAATACAGATTCTGTGAGATTTTCTAAGTTTACTGCTTAAGTTAGAAATGACACAAGCTTTCAGAGTTTTTGGCTCTAGAAACAAGCAATTCAAATTAATTCTGAAATTAAATCACTCTCTTCTGACTGGCAGCATAAGAATAAACAAAAATTAGTGTCCTTATTCTTAAGCACACCAGAACAGGTGCTGTGTGAACTTCCCCGGCCAGAGGTGCTTTAAGTTTCCCAGCTCCTACTTTGCTTCCATAGTAAACCCAATCTCTCTTTTTTCTTTTCTTTTTGTATTTTAATCTAACAAGGGCAAAGAGATGGAGATGTGCAAAATGGGAACTGGAAGCTGCAATCTAACTTTGAGTTTCTAACAAATCTGATTCTCTTTTCCCTGTGTACAACAAGAGCCTGAAATATCCAAGGAATCATTTGGACTTTGTGTGACTGCATTTGGTTGTAGCTCAGCCTTTGGATCTTTCATAGAAGCCCAGAATGGTTTGGGTTGGAAGGGACCTAAAAGTTCATCTCATTCCACCCCCTGCCATGGGCAGGGACACCTTCCACTATCCCAGGCTGCTCCAAGCCCCAGTGTCCAGCCTGGCCTTGGACACTGCCAGGGATCCAGGGGCAGCCACAGCTGCTCTGGGCACCCTGTGCCAGGGCCTGCCCACCCTCCCAGGGAACAATTCCTTCCCAATATCCCATCTAGCCCTGCTCTCTCTCAGTCTGAAGCCATTCTGCCTTGTCCTGTCACTCCATCCCTTGTGAAAAGTCCCTCTCCCTGTCCATAATGTGGGCAGCAATCTGTTAATCAAACACATCATCAAATCACTTGGATGTTAACATTATTCTGTTTTATCTGAATGCAACATTGTCAAAACATTCTTTTATTAGTCTGATGATTGTAACAATTATAATGAAGAGGTTTGGAGGAAAAATGCAAATCCAGGATTTGTCCAAGGTCCAAGCTACTCCTTGACGTTAATTAGGGAGTGGGGAAGTTGATTCATCTTATCATATTATTAGTGGGGAGGCCCTGGCACAGGGTGCCCAGAGCAGCTGTGGCTGCCCCTGGATCCCTGGCAGTGCCCAAGGCCAGGTTGGACACTGGGGCTTGGAGCAGCCTGGGACAGTGGGAGGTGTCCCTGCCATGGCAGGGGGGGCACTGGATAACTTTAAGGTCCCTTCCAACCCAAACCATTCCATGTTTCTGTGATTAATAACATACCTAGTTTTTCTATGCCATGCCCTCCCCTTTTTAAGTCCATAAACTGTCCTACACTGATTTATGCCTGGTTTTGAGGTTTTTAAATTATTTTTAGAAGCACATGACTTTATTTAAGACTATACTCTGATCTGAGCTCATGCAAAAAGGCAGGAAGTTGGCTGTTTGATGAACCCAAGGATATCTTTCTCAATGAAGTACAAATATTAATCCCTGAGTACTTCTGGGCAGTTTAAGCTTAGGCAGCATTTCCTTTTCCTAAATAAAAGTTACAATTCAAGAGCAAAACTGACAGCCATGGAATTAGCAAACCAATAGCAATAATATACACGTAGTATATCGCATTTAATAGTACATATAACAAGATAGCATATTTGTTATGGCATATTGTATTCTGTTACATGTATCATATGCTTCAAGTTAATCCTCTTCAAAAAGCTGCGATGATTTGAAACTTCAGCGTTCAATTTTTGCACTTTATTACCAAATTCCTGTTATTTAAAATGTGGGCATGAAAACAGCACCGTGTAAAAGAAACCAGCAAAATGTGACTGAAACCGTGCCATGACCATTCCTTCACTCTTTACTGTGCAGCCTTCCAGGCTTTCCTCTCGGATTTAAGGAAAGATTCCCCTCAGATTTAAGGAATTGTTCCCCTCAGATTTAAGGAACGATTCCCATCAGATTTAAAGGAAAAATTCCCCTCAGATTTAAAGGAATTGTTCACCTCAGATTTAAGGAACCATTCCCCTCAGATTTAAGGAATGAGTCCTTCCCATCAGATTTAAGGAATGATTCCCCCCAGATTTAAGGAATGATTCCCCCCAGATTTAAGGAACGATTCCCCTCAGATTTAAGGAATGATTCCCCCCAGATTTAAGGAATGATTCCCCCCAGATTTAAGGAACGATTCCCCTCAGATTTAAAGGAATTGTTCACCTCAGATTTAAGGAACCATTCCCCTCAGATTTAAGGAATGAGTCCTTCCCATCAGATTTAAGGAATGAGTCCTTCCCATCAGATTTAAGGAATGAGTCCTTCCCATCAGATTTAAGGAATGAGTCCTTCCCATCAGATTTAAGGAATGAGTCCTTCCCATCAGATTTAAGGAATGAGTCCTTCCCATCAGATTTAAGGAATGATTCCCCCCAGATTTAAGGAACGATTCCCCTCAGATTTAGGGAACGATTCCCCTCAGATTGAAGGAACGATTCGCCTCAGATTGAAGGGTTCTCCAAGGCTGTGTTTGTGTCCCTGTGATAATGGGGATTGTTCAGGAACTTCCAGCAGCAGGGAAATCCAATCTCCTATCAGAGTTCAACACGGGTTAATTGCTCTGCAAAACGGGTATCTTTTTTTTATGACTCAATTCCCATTGGGAATGCCAAACCTCCCTCTGCACTGCAAGCGGGGGGCCCACTCCGTTAACAGGAAGAAAATCCACTAATTTTACACAATAAAAAAAGAAAGAAGGGCACATTTTGCCTTCAATTCCATGGAAAATCAGGCACACAAGGTGCGTGACAGGAAAATAGGGATCTGATTGTTCGGTGCCCTCAGGAATGGTGCACAACAGGTGGAAGGAAAATCAGGGAAAATCGATGCAAAGGAGACGACAAATCCCACTAGAGAAATCTTTCAGCAGGCGTGTCATGGAAAATGGTACGGCAGGGAAGAGTCTGGGAATGGCACAGGACCAAACCAGTGCCAAAAACTTCCGAATTCCTCCCTTTTTACAGGCGAGGGAGGGAACAGACTCTTGGCAGGGTCACAAGAATTCCTGCATGATCTTTTGTTATCAGGCTGGGCTTTCTCCAGCACTGGGTGGTGAAAATTACTACCCATAAATGAATGGCAGAATAAAGTATGAAATATTATACATTTAAAACGAAATTAGCAAAAAAACCCTACTGTTGAACTTAATTTGATTTGATTTAAGGGAAACAAACCTTACTCTGTTACTTGAGCTGATCTTCAGCACCAAAGGAAGGCACAAAATACTGAACATAAAAAACACCCTTAAGGAAGAAAAGCACAGAAGCAGCTATTTAATGCACCAACTTTTTTTTGTTTTGAGGATAAAAAGTCCTTCAACCATACAAATGAATTAAGAAATGGAAGTTTCAAAGTTAGTAATCAAAGTGATATAAACAATGAAGGAATACGATACATACATATATATACATATATATATATATTCCTCTATCTAAAGAGCAGCTCTATTGCTCTTAGTATCTAACTTTGGATTTTAAGTAAGACATTAATCAAGCAAAGCATTTCTATCCCATCCTACAGTTCAACAAAATCATGGGCTCTGGGTTTTTAAAGGCAGTATGAATTATTGTGACCTCAATATCCAAACTGGCAAAATATTTTTGGGTTATGTAGCTGGAGAAAAGATTGAGTATAGAACATGTACAGTGTTTAAATGCATCTAACCTATGGAACAGCACACGGTTTTTAAATTTCCTATTTAAATTCCCTATTTCTTGAGAGAAAGGCACCTTTCCAGCAAGGAAGAATCTTTCATGCACACCATGGTATTCCCCAGCTCCCCAACCAAAATTCCTGAGGGAGGAGGGTGGAGGGGGTTAATTTATACAAACTGGTAATGTGGGTGATAAAATACTCTTTTTTAGCAGGCTGATAATGTACTAGGACAGTCTCACCATGCTAAAACACAAAGATTATCATGGAATCATGGAATGGTTTGGCTGGGAAGGGGCCTTAAAGATCATCCAGTGCCACCCCTGCCACGGGCAGGGACACTTTCCACTGTCCCAGGTTGCTCCAAGCCCCATCCAGCTTGGCCTTGGACACTGCCAGGGATGGAGCAGCCACAGATTCCCTGGAAAATCTATGCCAGAGCCTCCCCACCCTCACAGGAAGAACGGCGGATCCAGCTGCTGCTGGAATGAGAAGCAGCACCGTGACTGGGTGACATATTTCATAAAGCCTACACTAAACACCAAGTTTCTACCTTGAAGTGTCATTTCAACCCATTCCCCACAATTTCCCTGATTTTAATTCAGTTTTTAAAAAATACAGGTTCAATGGAGAATAAGGGGGATCACCAAGGTGCAAGGAACAACTAAACCCAGAGTAAACATCACAAGGACTTGAAAACCAAATTAAAACTCCCCCAGTCCATAACACAGTTTGTCAGTCTCAGCTTGTTTGCCCCTGAAGTGCCACTGCCATCTCCTTCAATTACACGCTGTTATTCCTTAACTCAGACCTGCATCAGCACAATTCATATTTCAATTCAACTAAACCAAGAGTTTTCAAATAAAATGAGGCTTCATGCCCACTTCTCAAAATTAGAGCTGTAGTTCAATTTTTCAACATTCAACAATATGAATCTAGAGAAGTAAAAGGGCACCAACAAAGAAAAAGATTTTCTTCTGCAAAGCTTCTAGCTGTTTGGAAATTGTTTATTCTCAATTGACATTTTATTTAAATATCCTATTCAGCAGTTATCAAAGGAACCCCAGACCACATTTCACTTCCACTAAAATTCACCACTTCTGTGTCAAACTTTCCCTAACAATGGCACTTTGTGCTTCTTAAATATTGGGGAAAAGGGATCCACAATGGCATTTCATACAGAATATAGACCATGCTGCCTTAGTCACGTGTAAATCAAATTTTCTGCCAACTAAAACACTGAAACAGGATCTAAGATAAAGCATAAAACTGAAATTTATATCTAATTAATTTAATTTTAATGAAATGCTCATGCAACCAAGCCAATTAGGGTATGAAGAAATATTAGAAATAGAAATATTTCTTTGTTAATCTCAAGTTTTATGAGTGTAATAAGTGTGTCTCTATAATGTACCACTTGTATCCCTCCACCAGATGCAGCCTCAAAAACAATGGTTTCATTTTAAAACCTGCCCTCCCAGGGATGCTCTGAGGAGACACAGAAAGTGGAACTGTTTCTGGCAGGGTTAACCTGCTCAGGTGGCATTAGGATAAACATCTGGGAAGAAAAGATTTCTGAAACTCACAGAAAAAATTTCCATCTAGAGAAAAAAACAAGGTTCTAATATTTGGGGAGGATTTGAAATTTCAGTTTGAGAAATAAAAATCGCAATCCTTTACAAAATAGCCTGAAAGGACTTTTAACATGAAATCACAGAAGGAATATTGATCATTTAAAACAACACACAACATTTGAAGGAATTTTTATGCGACAATTAGGCCGATGCCATTTCATTTTGGGCACCTACAGGTGAATTCCCACTTTGCTGCGCCCTCAGGACACACAAAGGCAGGCCAGGGATAGTACAGTGAGCACCAAACGCCCCAACCACCGGGCCCTGCCATCTGGAGAGCTAATGAACAATCAAGGGATCCCAAATTAAAACGACACAACTTTCCCTTAGAATCTTTAGGACAACACTGTCAAGTCCAATCTATTCCCTCAGCCTCCAGAATCAATTTTTCAAACTTTATGACAGGTCTAATAGCTCCCACCTGTTCCTCCTGCCTGACTTTTGACTGGCACGTTCCCAGCCAGGGTGGAAATGCAGACAAAGGCCCCTATTAGGCTCCGGCTGTTTCTCTACTGTGAGGTTGCTCAGCCATTAAATTAATTCCAGCCCCCTTTTCCCCCTTCCATCTCTTCATTTTTGGGGGGTATGGAGGTTTGGGGAAGCGGAAAAGGGAGACCAAAGTTCGGCATCCAGTTGGTGGCAGAGGTACGAGAAAATCTGAAGTCACAAAAGTTAAATACTGAATTTTTTTGATAATCTACTAATTAAACCGTTTACTTTATAACAAATCCCAGTTATTAAGCTCTTGAGGTGTCTGCATCATATTTTTAACCATCAAAACTTGGGAAAATTTGAGAGAGTCAAATTTGGAAGACCCTAACAGAGTCCCTCATGCAATGCCTGATAATACCTGACAATGCCTGCAATGTTTTCCCGGGCATCCTGAAGGATCAATAAGTAACTATTTTTTCTTCAAGCAAAGGAAATTATTTTCCCTGAGATACGTTTTCCTTTCATTCAGAACTGGCAATTAGACACAAGCACCACACACATATCCTAACAAATTTATATTGGTTCCTTTGGAAGTGGCTTAAAAACCTGACACCTTTGTCCCTCAATAAAAATGACTGAAGTTTTGCATCAATTTCTAGAGAGTTATGAAATGTCATCATTTAAATCTCAAGGTTCTTTACGGAACTGCAAATCACAAGGATTACATTATCCTATTATCCATGACAACAGAGTACTTACAGCATCAACCATAACACTTAAGACAAATATTTTAATAAAACAACAGTCTTTTTGTAAAATAAATTTAATCTAAATTTCATTATTAATAAATTAATAATTCAAATTATGATCTGCCTTGGACGATCTTCACAACATAAGCTACGTAAAGCCAGGACTTGTAATTTACAATTTACCTGAAAATTACCTATTTAAGCCTCATCATGATGGGGGAAATCTTGAAGACCTACATCTGTACGCACTTCATTGCATTTGGATTACTTAAAATAAAAAAGCAACCTTTAAACATATCTGAGAAACCAAGATCTCTTATCTCCCTTGCCTTGATAATTAATCACTCATAAATTGGTCAGATTCTATTTACCTTGATCCAAATCAAATCACAAAGCTCTGAATTAAACACTTCGTTTTACTGAGATGTTGGAATAAAGTTACTGAGAAGCACCATGAAAACCAACTGTGAGGGAGGAAATCTCTTCACCTATTAAATTATCACCAATTTCTTCACAGTGCTTTCAATCCTGTAGGCTGAACATGCTATGAGTACTAAAAATGAAGAAGCAAATGCTACAAATAACTGTATTTCTACAAAATAACTCTTCGTGGCCTCTTATCAAACTAGCAAGTCTCTATCTCTTCAAAAGCCACTGCAAAATCAGCTGCAGGATGGAAATCCGGGGGAGAGGATTGGCAAAATTAGATGGCAACATTTTTTTAATGTGTGGATGTTTGTACACACAGGGAATAGTTTGGAACTGAAATTTTTATTTGCCCATAAATTGCAATGCAGGCTCTCAGGCTGGGAACTGAAGCCATTATTGTTGGTTAATTCATCAGTGACAACAATTCTCCAGACAATTTAATCTTGATCAAAGAAAATATCCGAAATGAAATTCCTGAGGTTATTTTTCACCTGTAAAATTCATCTGCAATTTCTGCAGATAAATTAACCCTGATATTCAAAAGTAGCTGCCACAAGCATTTACAGCTGCAGGTAGAAACAGGCTTAGAGTTTCTGTCCTGAAGAGCAACAACTTCCCAAAGACAGTTTTTTCCATCAAATTTCCACGGAACGCAACAGTACAGCCTCTGTACACAGACTCCAAGCTGAGATTTAGTAACTGTGATTTTCCTATCACTTAATCCCATTTCAACTCTCATGAACAACCTTCTCTATGGTATCCCACAGCTCATTCACAAGGGTCATCTGTGTGATGATGAAAGAACCTCTACCAGAACCCTAATCCATGTTTCAAAAACCCAAACCAAGCGCTAAAAGAGCATTTTAGTGAAATATTCAGCAAAAGAAATGAGAGAAAACAGGAATGTCAAAATTAGGGGCACAATCTGCTTGGTATCACTCTTCTCAAGTAACAGGCTTACAAAATAACTTCCACTAGAGAATGTATTTCATCTCCTAAATATAAATATGTATTAAATTCAATTTCCTTATGGTGATGTTCAGAGGAATAAAGAATAAACTCTACTACCAAGCAAAAAGTTGTCCCACTCAGTTTTTCCCACCCTTTATGGCTCAGCATTTTATATATTACCAATTAATATCCTGTGAACACAAAGTTCTCTGTTTTGTGTCCAGTTTCTCTCTGAACATTGTGTGTCACCATAATGACAAATTCCCCATCAGAAAGTTAATTCGGGATGCCCTGGATCCCCATCTTACCCATCCAGAAGATTCATGGTTGTCGTGGTCACCTCAGTGAAAAGAAGGATCTTTCCCAGCTTCTTGGTTTGGAGATTCTCCTGATAGGTCTTCAGGCTGAAATGTTCTGAGGAGAAACTTCCCATCTCCGTGACCACCGGCATCAGGGATGGTGTCACTTCCACTTTGGACTCGCAGGACGAAACAAATTTCAGAGACACCTTGCTGGATGCCCTTAATCCCTCAGCATCCACGTTTCCCTCCAGCCACTTCAGGAAAGCAAGATGGATTTCCTGCAGGCAAGGGCAATAAAATAAGAAATAGAGATCACCCCATGTGAAGACACACAATCCTCCCCAAACCATTTTTATTCAAGCAATCTTCTAGTTCAAAAAAAGGAAATTAACTCCATTTCCTCTTCAAAAAATAAGTTCTGTTGCTTGTCCTAGTCCAGCCTGGCCTATCTGCTTGGCACAGCCCTCCTGGAGTTGAGACCACGCTCCTTTGCAGATTAATTAAACTTCATTTTTCTCTGTAGCAGGGTTCGCAGTGGTCTTCCTACACCGTGAAGCACGGAGTGCACACGTTCATCTGCATCATGCAGGTTTCTCAGCGTGCTGAGATCCTCTGCTGGAAGAAGCCCTTTAGTCCATCACTAAGACTCGATTTAAAGCTGAACCAGCTGTCAAAAAAACCATTTACTGATTTCTCAATGGAATATCTGCTAAAATGGCTCATGCCTTCAGCTAAGGGATGATTTACTACTCTTAATACCCTCTTAATACCTGTGTAGTGACACCCTGAATGCTACACATCACTCTTTCTGGAGATAACTAAGTCTGCTTTCAGAGATTTCATACGAAATTTTTGCCATGTCTTTACAAACAGCCACAAACACAGATTCAGGGACTTTTTGCTCAGTGTGCAGCTTAAATTTCCAAGAGTCACAAGTTGTCTTTTATACAATAAATGAAACCACAAAAAAATCGTGGTTTCAATTCGACTGGAAATAAGGCACTAGTGATTCTTGCTCCCAAATTTCCAAGAGGAAGAGATGTGATATTTAAATAAAAAGGTTCTAACCAAGCATAGGCCCCTCCTTCCCATCACTGCTGTATCTGGGAACTGGAACACATTTCCTACGTGAGTGCTGAAGGCAGGACTAAGCTCTCCCGCCCTTGAACGAGATGTCTCTGAGCTCCAGCCCAACTCTTCAAAACCCACAAACCACAAATGAAGAGCAAACTTCCCATAAATAGTTATCTACCCAAGCAATGACTCCTCTTTCCCACATCCCACTGTTCTACCTGAGGGAATGAGAGAAGTGCTCCTGTTCCTAACACCTTCCTCTGGATTTTCCAGCCCCAGAAATGGCATTTTCTCAAATTTCACCGACTTTGCTGCCTGTGCTGACTGTCAGCAGAGGGGCTGTTTGCAGCCCTGCACACCAGTGGCAGAGCAGGACACAAAGAAAGGAATAACTTTTCCCAAATTCCATCTTCTAAGCCCCAGAACAACCTAAGAGAGACTCAGCAGCTAAATTTTACTAACAGAAAAATTACTTCTCAATTCTTGCTTTTCTAAAGCTCCCTCTGAAGATTTCCTGTCTTAACTTCTCGGATAAAATATGCTTGAAATATTTCCTTTCCCCTCCTTTTTTATTTTTTGCTGTGCATCATAAATGATGATGTGATGATGATTAAAGGTTTTGTGAGCATTGCTTTGACTTGCACCTTCACTCAGTGTAACACCAGAGCTCTGACAGACTAAATAAATTCCTTACACATTATCCTACTTGTTTTACATCCCCACAGTAACTGATTGGCTGTAACTGATATTTAGAAAAATTACAGCTTTCATTTCTGTCAGGGAGAACATGGAAAAACTCTTGCTTAATCAGAAAGTTTTTTTTTCCTGTTGCTTTCCAAACCCAGAAATTCACTTGGCAACACTAGGTGTGCAAGTCCTACACACAGAAACTTAATTTTAACTCACCTAAGGATGGGTTTACAGTCTCACAGAAATTAAGTTACAAAATAAAGGTGATTAAAGTGTGATGACATCGTAAACAAATCATGAAAGTGCTTGAAACTGTGTCAGAAATTCTGGTGTGTTTTTGCCACAGAGCATTTTCTGAAAAGAACAAAATAACACCTATTTCTGTGTGATGTTCCATTATTATAAACATGCCACACAATTCCAGCCTTTTACCCTCCTGAGTGTATTATTTCAAGTGATTTTTCCCCATGGATTTTAGGGAAACTTCTGGATTTCATTGCTTCTAACACACACTGAACCATTTAAGAATTCTTCTATGCATATAATTCTCAAGATAATTTCCCCCCATAACGTCCACGTGATTATTGAGCTGATCAAAATATAAACACATAATCAAGGATGGGGATTTTTACAAATTCCTAAGAAAATATAGGTTTACACATTTAACAAAGTTTCAAGTGCTGGTCACAGTGGAAAAATTAATTTTTACTGTAAGAACTTCCTTCACACAAAGTTCCAAGGATGCTGAACCAGTGCCTTGTGGTCTCCACAATGGTATTGGCACAGCAAAAATAACATTGTTGTACGATGAAATAAACTTACATACGAATTCAGGGTTAATTTCTGCTTCAAGTCCATTAAAAAGGAATACAATCGTGTCAGAACCGTGTGGTTTAACCCGAGGATCCAGCTGGAATTCCCAACCTCTCCTATTCCAGCAGCATCCGCCGTTCTGCAGCAGCCTCTGGTGGCCACTGACACGAGAAGTGTTGGCTCAGGAACCTCCTGGACACCTCAGGGAGCAGCCCAGGCATCCAACATGAGGGCAGGGAACACCCAAACTGGTGGACACGCCTTTCCCTGGCCATTATGGAAACCCTGGAAGATGCTGCTCCAAGCTGTAATGGATTGTGGAATCCCTGAAGCTGCAGCTGTTCAGGCTCTGCCAGGACCTGCAGCTACTCACACACACACACAGTCATGGAAAATCTGCATTTCCCAACCTGCCAGCGACACACTTTGTGAATTTAATAGCTGAACTCGTTGTAGGGTGGCACAAATAAATTCTGAAATTGTTACACATCAGGTTTGGGCAGGAGAATGGAAGCCAAGCCAAATTAAATTCCATAGAAGTACAGAATCCCAGAATGGTTTGGGTTGGAAGGATTTTAAGGATCATCCATTCCCACCCCCTGCCATGGGCAGGGACACCTTCCACTGTCCCAGGGTGCTCCAAGCCCTGTCCAGCCTGGCCTTGGACACTGCCAGGGATGGGGAATCCACCTCCCCGGGCACCCTGTGCCAGGGCCTCCCCACCCACACAGGGAACAACTCCTTCCTAATCTCTAATTTAATCCTGTTCTCCTTCATCCTAAGGCCATTATTTCCTATAAAACTGTGGGGTTTTTCTTCCAATCACGCTTTTCTCATGTACATTCCCTATGGCAAAGATATTCCCTTCTTTCTCAAAGTAAGAATTAAATTTGACATCCCAACCAAACGACTCGGGTGACAAAAAACCTACTCAGCTTTTCAGAGTTCAAATATTCATCTACGAGTTTAATATTTGTTAGGAGAAACTGTTTCTACTCAGATTTTAAATGGTAAAAAATATAATTTCAATGCATTATAAAAAAAGCACTTACCAAAAGCAGAAATGCACTGTACCAACAGAAACTACACAAAACCTCTCACTAATAAATTCTCCACACTCCAAAGCTCAATTTAAATCCTTTGAAGAGAAGGAAGGAGAGATTGGGAATTTCCAAGCACGGATCTGGTACCCAGGGACACACCAGGAGAATTCCAATTGTCAGACTGAGAGTGGCACTGAATGAAAAGCTGTTCTGAGCAAGAAGGGAGATGCAGAGGACATTAATTCCCCAAAATTCCCAGAAATACAAAGTTAAGCTACTGCACACCACAGACCCTCAGCTCCCCCACTCACCAGCACAAACTGCTCCTTGTGGTAATTGCAGCATAAAGGAGGAGGAGCAAAAGCTGTATTTTATTTATGATTTCACATCTGCTTTCTATGATTGTAAGAGTTTGGTCAGGTGTGTGCAGAAACTGCTCCGTAACAGAAGTTTGCTTTTGCTGCTTAAAATTCTTTTTAATTTCATAATCATTAAGTTTCACTTCTCCCTTACGCTCACTTAGAGGTTGAGCTCGAACAACAAGGAGCAAAGAGGGAGACAAAAACCAGCTGCATATGGACCCTTCTCTGTTGTAGGATAAAATAACATGAAATTACAGCTCCTGATGGAGAAGATTTTATTTGCACCTGGGCTCTGTCAAACAATGAGAGTTCTGCACCGAGCACATAAACTCCCAGTTAGAATGGTTGAAAATAAACCCAAATCCAAGACTTTATTCTTACAATCTGTTTATATAGATAGGATTTGGATGGGGTTTTTTTTATTTTTATCTGTATGTTCACGTACACAGATAAATGCAAATATTTCTCACTGGGCAGATTTGGGAGCCGCTCTTTCCTGCCAAACTACCAACGATGGGCCTGAAACTCTCTGTCAATGGAAGTCTTTGTTAAGAAAAAATTCACTCACAGCCTAAATTCATTTGGTTCCTATTAAAAACACGAAGGCGAAACGAAATGAAAGCTAAAAACACAATGCCATAAACCAAACATTTTCCATCAGCTCCCTCCTCTCCTCTGAGGGAAAAGGAGATGATTTTAACCACTGATGCTCTACCTGAAGACTCAAAATTCGGATTAAAATATTGTCCTTTAGCTGTGCTTGTGAAGTGAGGCCAAACATTCGCTTTCTGGAGACAGAGAACATGATTTAAAAACTTTTTTCCTTCCTTTGTGTAAAATCTAATGATTTCCAATGAACTACCTCTATTTTTGAGAAGTTTGCAGTTGATGCATTGATTCATGTAATTATCAGCTGCTAGAGTGATTAAATCTCTTATTTATTTATTCACATACATATACATATATACATATATATATATATACACACACACACACACAGAGATATATATTTATGCTTGTAAACTGCAAGCAAGTGAAGATTACCCAGGAATACAGCACCAAACTTTTAGAGGAGCCTGTCTGGAGCAAAACCAGACATCACACCTTCAATATGACTAAAATCTGCTTTTTTTTTTTTCCAGAATTGCCCGTTCCCAAAGGAGTATTACACAATTCAAGCAGGATCTCAAATGTATATATTTCATCCCCATGGATTCTCTATTAGCACTGATAGAAAATGACAGATTTTAATGAAGAGTTGGCCTTTGAGTTCAGCTTGAAATACAAAAATTCACACACACACAGACACATACAGACAAAAATATATCCATGTTCTCCTTGTCTTACACAGCTTTGCTCAACAGCCCTGCAGGTTTCAGGGTGTTAAATTCAAATTAACCACTGGAGAGTTTCCATAGCATCTCTTGGATCCAAGAGAAACAATATTTAACATCACCAAAAAATTTTAAAAAATATATAATATATAATAACATTATATATAAATATGTATTTACTTACTGTAAATATAAATAACATGCAGGAAACATGATGTTATCTACTATTTTTATTCATTTCAAACCCTACCACGTCTATATTACCTTTCAATGAGGTTTTGTAAAATACCATATATATTTAGTTTACTACCTCAATCTTTCATTAAAATGCATCGTTTTCCCTTAAAAGCAAAGTGCAATGACTTTGCCTTTAGAAAAAGACTGAAAAAGGAGAGAAAAAAGAACCAAACCACAAAAATTGAGAATAGAGAAATGAGGGAAGATCATCTCTTGGTGATCACAGAGAAAGTGGAGAGGATGAAGAACAGGTATTAGGTCTCATTAGATAGTAATAGTAATAGTAATAATAATAATAAAAACAACAACAATAATTTCAATGCCAATGTCATTAATATTTAATAAGATTCCCAAACTGCACATCCACACCTGGAGTCCTCAGTGTTGCCCTTCCAGATTTAAGGAAGTGCAGGCTTGGAGGTGGATTTTATAACAACTGAAACAAAGGGAACAAACACACAACAGACACAAAACCTATTGAGAACACATTAAAAATCTGTTTGGAAATAGAAGAACTACGCAAATGAAGCCAGTTTTTAGGCAGCATTTAGAAAACTCTTCTCATATTAACTGCTTACAATTAATTTCAGGTCATTATTTTCACCGGTGGCGTTTCAGTTCACAGGGTAAAAACCTTATGAAGGAGAGAAATCCCCATTTCTCCACTCCCTCCTTTCCCCATGGCCTGAAGAACTTCATAAAGATTTTATTGTCCTACAAGCGAGGCACATTTTCATTTCATGTTCTCATGAACTGGAGTTACTTGGCTGGTACTTGCTGTGCATTCCCAGGATTCTGCACAGCCTGGAAATCTGTTTCAGTTTATTAATAATATTTTTATATTTCCTAAACTGAGACACGGTGCAAACCAGGAGATTTTGACTGCACAAGGCACAGAAGAACATTTAGAAGGATGGCAGGGTTGGTAACTTTTTGAATTCCCAACCAAGCTGATTTTTAGGAGTCTCCAGAGGTTTGGGTTACTTTAGTCTGCGATGGGCTTTCTGAAGAGAGGCAGAAAAAGCTCATCATTTCTGAAAGATCATTCCAGAGACGTAGTCAAGTGCCTTATTTTTGTCTCCACTCTCCAGTGTGTTTTTGAAAACAAGTATTGCATTACATAAACACAGTGCATCATCCCAGCACAAACAGCCACGGATAGGAGTGGATCCATTTTCCCAACTGATACGTGGAATACTTCATCCAAAAAAGGGCAAGATTTTTAACAAAGTGCTGCAAGGTATCCTCATCCTTTTTATTGCAGCCCCGTTGCTTTGAACACGAAGCATCTTAGATTTCAACCCATTCCCGGACTACACGTCCAGCAACTGCTCATAAATCCCTGCCTAAATCTGAATCCAAAATTAAATTTAGCTTTAAAAAGCACCGTGTGTAGGCAGAAAATTCATTTATCCAATGGGCAGCAGCCCGTCCTGGGAAACAGGCAGCAGGGCCCAGGTCAGGATTCACCGATAATGAAAAATAAGTCAGGATGTTACTTTTTGCAGAGAAAATAATGAAAAACGAAGAGTCAATAGGTTAAAAATAATACAGAGAGAAATTAATTATGGTCTTCACATCAAGTTTGTTCTGTCTGCATCTCTCTTGGCTTTAGCAGTGTGTCCCACTCGGGAACTGGGATGCCAGAAGGCACAAGCAGGGTGGGAATAGGTGCTGGAGGTTTGCTCAGCGCAAACCAGAGCCGAGGGGAGGAACGAGGAGGAGGCCGTAAGGTGCATCCCAGATTTTGCTTCCCTTCCTTCCTCAGCTGCGGCAGAACAGTCTGGAAACAATCTTCCCAGCAGCTGCTCTCATCAACAAACTGTTTATTGTAAGAAAGTGCCTGGGTCAAAGGCTAAACGTCATCCAGAACTGAAAGCGTAGCTGTAAAAAAAAAAACCAAAAAACCCAAAAAACGCCCCCAAAAATGGCAAAAAAATCCTGGGGCCGTCCATGCATATGGAAAAAAAGCCCATGACATCGGGAAGGGAAGCATATTCCATCGGAAAGGCCAACAGTCTGCTTAAAAACTCCTTAATTTGATGGAGCAGGGGTTTGTAACACTGCACTCGTTTCTCGTGGCTCGCGCCGATTTTGAGGCCAGCTCGAGGTTTCTGCTGAGAACGGAATTTACTGATCAGTCTGTGTCTTGTGGGGAAACAGAGCAAAGTGGAGTAGTGTTAAAATATTCTACAATGTTTTATTAGTGTTAGGTCAGTTCCGTATCCACATCCAACAATAAAATAAGGACTCCTCTAATTTATCACAAATGCACCGTTGACGCGGCACACAAAAAAACCAAGTTTAGGCCCAGTATCAGCAAACAATAAAATTTTAGTTTAAAGTGAAGGATCCTAAAAATCACGGGAGAAAACCTCATTTAGCAGCCTGCAGCTCGGAATCTCAGAAATTAAAGAGTGCATGAGCAGCTCTGAGAGGGGAAGCAGTCCCACAACAGCCCCGTAATTGGGACACGTTTGCTGCCCCAGCCCATAAATCTGCCTTTGAGGGGAAAGGACCCAGAGGAACAAGGTCCACCTTTGACACGACATCACCACGCAACACTTCACCAAAAGGCTGATAAATCAGAGGCCTGCGAGGTGGTGATTTATCCTACCAGAAAAAGGTGTGAGAAATTATGGCTGGGGCGTTTAATTCTCCGTGACACCTACTTTGTAACAAAATTGTTATTTTTCTGAAGGAGAAGTGTACAGTAAATTGAGCCTATGTGCAACTGGGCTAAAAATAAGCCTAGGGAAGGCAGGCAGAAAGGAAAAGACATTCCACTTTTGCATTAAAATCTGAGCATTATGCATATTAAAGTGGGTTGATTTTTTTTTTAAATTATATAATCAAAGTCATGTTTGGAAGAATAAATTAAGATATAAATCTAACCTTAAACACTGTACACACATATATTAAATTACTCTCAAAAGTATTCTGTATGGACTAGGAAAAAAATACAGAAGAATTTTGTTCTCAGCTAATAGGGCAATAAATTAGATGCAATATATTCAGCAGCTAAAACTGGCTCTCTTAAACAGCTATCACATAATACTATTTTTATTTGGTACCAAACCTTTTTTTTTTTTTTTT
>VWZW01004374.1:77288-96521 GCA_013397115.1 Edolisoma coerulescens
CTCCAGGCTGAGCCCCTTTCCCAGCTCCCTCAGCTGCTCCTCCCAGGATGTGTTTTCCAGACCCATCCCAGCTTTGTTCCCTTCTCTGGACACAGGCAGAAGGGTTTTTTTGTTTCAGAACAAAACAATTTTTCAAGGCAAGGTGTCAGTTTAATGTCCCTTAGTGATCCAAGCAAGCTCTTTGCATGTGAAGAGAGCCATGAAAAGGACAACTTCAAACAGGACATTGAGGGGCTGGAGCCTGTCCAGCGAACGGAATGGAGCTGGGAAAGGGGCTGGAACAAAAGTCTGATGAGGAGGGGCTGAGGGAGCTGGGAAAGGGGCTCAGCCTGGAGAAGAAGAGGCTCAGGGGGGACCTTATTGCTCCCCACAACTCCCTGACAGGAGGGGCAGTCAGGGGGGGTCGGGCTCTGCTGCCGTGTCCCAAGGGAAAGGAGGAGAGGAAATGGCCTCAAATTGCACCAGGGGAGGCTCAGGTTGGAGATTGGAAACAACTTTTCCCTCACAGAGTGGTGAGGCCTTGGGATGAGCTGCCCAGGGAGGTGGTGGAGTCACTGTCTGTGGGAGTGTTCAGGAGGAGTCTGGATGTGGCCCTTGGGGACAGGGTTTGGGGTGATGCTGGTGCTGCTGGGGTGGCACTGGATGGTCCTGAAGGGCTCTTCCAACCTTGATGATCCTGGGATTCTGTGACTCTCATTCTTTACTGCCAGGCAGCCTTGGCACAGAACTACCTGTGAAAAGGATCCTGCCCTGGACTATTACAAAATCTGCTCCACAAACTCAGCTTCTTTTAAGTTTTTACCTCTACCAAATAGCTGGAACCCAGAAGTCTGCAATTTTAACTCAAGAACCAACAGTTCTCTGAGGAAACTACACTAATAAAGGTGTGCAGAGTAATAGAAAACTGTGGAGAAAAAGAAAGATGTGCTAAAATATACTGAATTTATTACACCACATGATAGTGTGACAACTGTTACAAATGTTCACTGGGGTACAAGAAGAAATATCACTGAGATACAAGAAGCAGACCAAAACAGCTCTGAATTGTTGAATTTGGGCACAATCCCTATGTAATTTCATTATCCTGAGTGCTAATGAAGCAAAAAGAGGAAACAAACGGGGCACAGTCTGTCAAAAAATGTCTCCTTGGAGAACAATTCCCTTCAGAACCACACACTCCAACATCAGCTAACAGCAGGAATTATTATCAGAATCCAGACGCTGACACTTCCCATGAATGACACAAACCAGTTTGTTTTATGGTTTCTGTGACCCTTCTGGGTTTGCAAGTTTTTGTCATAAAGCAACAAAAGTGAATTTGAGGAGGGGTGAGGGAAGAAGACAAAACCAGCAAATGCAAACCCAACCTCCCTGCACTCACAGGCAACTCAAAGCCTTGCAACCCAACAAATTCCTTTGAATTTATCATGGAAAAGAGCCCTAAATCCACGGAGTTAAATTACAAATATTTTTAGTTGATAGCACTGTTATCAGTCCTTGGGTAAAGTTTTACAGATACATTAAATCCAGTTCCCAAAACCAGTAAGGTGCTTCAGCAAATCCACATTTTTACTGGCACAAATGTATTTACATTGCTTTATCTCATCTTTTTTTCCTTAAAGCAACTTTGCCTTAAAAGATCATTTCTAGCCAAGAGACAAACTGGGAAAACCTTTCAAGTACAAAGGTTTTTGCTCATTCCAAATAATACATAGAATACATTAAAAAAGTTATAATTATTAGACACAAATGATTTATCAGTGATTTATTCAGGTCTCTCACGTGGTCTGTTGCTCATTTAATGTTTTTCTCAGCTCTTATCTTACTTCTGAGCCAGAGAAAAGAGCAAATTTCCTTTCTGGAATAAATAATTCCAAAGAGCTTTTGGTTTTTGTTCTACTGTCTGTAAGGCAGGGATGATTCTCATGCTCTGAGGATAAGAGAAAAACAAGCAAACCTCCTATTTGGTAGATTATACATTTTTTGTTCACTTTTAAACCAGAAACTTGGACAGGAACAAAAACTTCGGAGTTTCAGTGTAACTACCCCTGATTTTAGCACTGGGGATTTAAGAAAAAACCCCTCAAGTTTCCCTGAAGTTGAATCTCAAGCCCTACAACAGCCATGAATATGCATGGCAACATTTCAGAAACAATTGTCTCGAAATGTACCCTGAAATCAGGGTTCATTATAGTGTTAGCTGAGAGTTCAAATTTCCCATCCTCAAAGGAAGATTGACTCAGGATAAAGTAACTCCACATTTTCTTGGCTGACATAATGGACCTGGAATTTAAAAGCAGACGATGCCACCCCAGAATCAAGACATGGAAATCTGCTCTGACTGAGCTGCTTTGCTCCAGCTACTGAATTACTCAAACACACCAAGAATTCTGAGCCTGACGAGTTTCTACTCAAGTCTTTAGATGCTTCAGATGAGCACATGTGTGGGTGTAACAATTCCAAATGGGAATAATCACCATTGGGACAAACCTCATTCTTCAAGGAGTAAATCCTTGGTTTGAAACTTAGGAGATGTTCCGCCCAAACTCCCGGCAATAAAACACAATCCTGGCATTCATGTCTGAAAAATTATCCTTGGAGGTGGCTGAAAGAGCAAATATCTGAGAGTTTAGGGGCAAAGCTGCAGAAAAAATCAGATCTCTATGCTCGGAGCTGCCACTGAACATGTGGGTGCCAGACGAGAGGATCAGAGGTTTGGACACTTGAGTCCCCCCTCCCCACAGGGACACGGAATTTCCCCTCCCAATTCACTCAACTGCTCTGCAGCCCAGCAAGGCAAGAAGAAAAGACAGAGGTGCCGTGTTTTGGTATCAATACTGCCCTCTAAAACAACATTTAGCATCGAGTTGTGTAGATTTAATTCAACTTTTAACCGGCATTTCAATTGTTCTTCATTCCAACACTGCCTTTGCTGTTGTGGTAGCAAAATTCCCCCTAAATCTCCACAAGATGGACATGGCCATCCATTATTCAGACAGCAGAGCTTTTATTTGAATTTGAAATATAATAATCCCGGTTCTGCTCATGTTTTGTTGGCTTTTTTTTTAATCCATGCAGCAAGACTGTGGTTTTAAGGTCCATGAACTGGAAATGAAAACTTCAAAATGTGAATCTGAAGGAGGAAAAGAAAAGAATTTCCAATCTACCCCTCAGGAATAGCTTGAAATTCCACTGCAAAAGGTACCAAAAATCCTAACCCACCCCTCAGAAACAGCTTCAAATTGCACTGCAAAAGGTACCAACCAAGACCCACAGAGTGGAGAGGAAGATCTGAAATTCTTAATAATCAGATTTATATCAATCAGCAGCATAGGTTTGATGGGATTATTAACAGCACCTCAACAATGATGCAGAAAAACACAGACTGTCCAGGAATTTAAGCAGAGGAAAAACCAGGAGAAGGTATCTGTTCATAGAATAAAGTTGAGAATTTTATTTGATGCCCACAAGGTAGCAGGAAACAGGTCTGGTGAAAGTTCTGAAGTGATAAAAGGTGGAAGAGACACCAAGGAAATCCCAGGGAACAGCTCTGCTGTAAACTGAAGAAGAAACTCACAAAACCAGCAGTTAAAATTAAAAGAATTTTAAAATGACCAAAAAAACCCCTCAATTTTTACTTTTTCTGAATGGAGTAGAAAATGCAGAGCAAACCAATTATTATTTCTTCCATATAAGCAAAAGGAGCTTGGAGTTCCTAAAATGAATCAGGAAAATCTGAGCAGCTGAGGGGTACCAGCAGATTTTAAACACAATGGAAACTCCAGTCTGGGGGTGAGGAATCATTCCTGAGCTGCCAAGTCTTAGGAACAATAAAAGTATTTGTCATTATTTTTGGATCTGTTAACAGGACCTTGACCTTACTTGATCATTAATTGACTCATTATGGCATATTTATTACAGGGAAGTCTTAAGAAAATCATCCCAAAATCACTTGCTGTCAATAAAATCAAGGATTTCCTCAAATAATTCACATTTTTGGTATCTCCTGGCTCTCTGGGAAAGCAAGGAGACCGATGGAGAACATGATGGATGGAGAAAATGAAATAATTTGTGGGAAAGCTAAACTATTACCAGTCATTATTTATTATAATGTTTATTTTTAATTTTTAATTTTAATTTTTATTCTTCATTTGGAACTGTAGTTGTTACACACAAGTTGCAACTTCCTTTGACACAAGATTCTGGAATTATGTCATGTCTAAAGAGAAAGGCATTGAAACAATGACTACACACAGCAAAACTACCTCTAAAACATGTAAATAAAACAATTAAAATCACATTAAACCACATTAAAAATTGATAAAGTTTATGAATAAAACAATGTATTAATAGAATTTATGAGTAACATTTTTAAAAGTAATTCTGGTATAAACTTTAACTAAAGAATATATAGTTAAAATATCTTTACTAGATGGTCTGCAACCCTGGGATGTGCCACTAGATGGCAAGTTTGGATAGAAATTAGCTGAATTTTAATTCATGGCACGTTTGAAAAGTCCAAGGGCACTGGATAGAAACAACCAGGAAAAAAAATAGTGAAAGAGGAGAACAAAAAAAGGAAGAGTTCAATAAACAAGTCCTGTGTCTGGAGCACATTGAATATTAGTGAAAAAGGTTAAATAGGTTTTAGTTTTGTTTCCACATTGCCACACAAATAGGTAATTCACACACGATTTTCAAGCCATGTTTTAAGAAAAACCAAGTTTAAATCACTGCTTTAAATATTCCTCACAATTCTTCAGAGGCCGTGTCTCAAATGGAGGAATCCAGCACTGAGAGCTGACTGTTGAATGACAAAATATTCCCAGGAAATATCACAACATCCTCAGGAATCAAAGTTTTCCCTGTGCAATCCTACCCCCTTCCCTATTCACTCCACTCTGCTCCTCACAATTTCCATCTGCTCTTTTGTTGCCAGCCTGTGCAGAATTTTTTATCTTGATTGAAAAGAAAAAAAAAAAATCTTGGTTTTGAAAGCAGTTTTTTCTGCAGCTTGCTACAGCCTTAAGAATGAACAGCATTAAAAAGTTCTTAAAAGAAATACAGCAAATATTAATAAAAGAAATATAGAAAAAAGAAAAATAATTAATAAAAGAAATACAGAAATATAGCAATATAGAGAAATATAGTAAAATTAACCCTGCACAATTTCCCTGTGGTGAAATTCAGAACTCCTTCTAGCAGGGAACAAACTAGTGATGGATGAAAAATGAAAACTTTTTGCTCACCTGGAATTTCTGTTGAAAACTCTCCAAACAAAAACACCAGACAAGAAGCAAGGTGGGTTTAAGAGAACACTGAATTTCTCTGGCAGGGTAAATCCCAGGAGCCTTACCTCATCTGGGGAGAGCAGGAAAATGGGTGTTAATGCAGGAATTTCACTCAGTTCACAGCTCAGCCCAAGGGATGTCAGGATCTCCTTGAGAACTTCGTATCTCTTGGAATTGCTCATCTTGAGCAAATTAAAATCCTCTTCAGTTTGCACATCCACGGAATTGCTGTCCAGTTCCAAGTGGGCCTGGCAGGAAACACAAAAAAATAAAATCAGTTTCCAATTCAGGGATCACAGCTGTCAATACACTACAATTTCCTCTGAAACCTACCCAAAATTTCCCTTCTTAATGAGCTTCTCCTGGAGGAGTTGACCAAACTTGGATCTACCAACTTAAATTTAACCTTTCTGCTCTTCAGCTCTCCTAGAGCCAACAGTAAAGTTGGTTATATTCTGGCTTGTACAAGAGCAGAACTCCATTAAAATTACAATGACATTAAAATTGAAATTACATTACAATTGAAATTACCTTAAAATTCCATTAAAATTAAAATTCCATTAAAATTGAAAGGGCTTTATTGTAAGTTGTACAAGATATGGAGAACTCAGGCAAGTTACATGAATTAAGTTGAAATCAGTGCAGATAAAGAAATGCTTTTGTCTAAAAAAGTTACTTTCTCATCTGGTAGAAAATCACTCCTCAAGGCTGAGGCAGATGCTTAAAAGTTGAAATTAAATGCAAAAGAAAAAAAAATAATCCTTCATAGACCTCCTCTTTGGCTTGTTTTCTTCTGGTTTTTCATTTGTGTTAGAAGATATTTCAAAGCCTTTGGACTCTCTGCAGGTTCATTTAATGCTATTAAATAAAGGTCTAATTTTTGTTCATTTCTTCCATTTTGCGTAATTTAATGATGTTCTGTTTGTTTTATAGATTTTTATTGAAATTCAGAGATATGAATGAATGGGGCTGCCTTATCCCTGGCAGTGTCCAAGGCCGGGTTGGACATTGGGACTTGGAGCAGCCTGGGACAGTGGAAGGTGTCCCTGCCCATGGCAAGGGTGGAACGGGATGATTTTAAGATCCTTTCCAACCCAAACCACTCCATGATTGTAAAAAAATCCATTAAAAATGAGGCAGGACACACCCACCCACCAGGAGAGCACAGAAAAAACAAAAACAAATCTGCCAGAATATTTAATGGCTGATGTCACCGCCTGTCCCCTGAAAACAATGAGGCCTTTTCAAATCCAGACTGGAAGTCATTTAGAGTTATAAAATGTCACACTAATCCTTTTAATCTGATTTTTGAAGCTGTACTCTAATGCCCTTTTTTTTTTTTTCCTGGCGAAAAGTATTAAGTTTTACAGGATGAATTTAAAGGGTGCAGCAAAGCAGAACTTGCAGGAACAGAGTTTAATCCATTTTCTAGCAGCAGCAGCCAGCACAGGGGTGGCAGAGCTGCCTACAAAAAAAGCCATAAACATCCGACTTTGTCGAACAGAGTTTCCAAAAATCCAGCAGATTTAAGCTGATAAGAGACAGAAACACTTCTAAGAACCTCCTGAATATTTCAGAGCTCCACAACTGCTACAAGAGCCTTGATACCTGATCCCTGAGCAGTTAAATTTCAGTGCTCTGGGCTCCTGAGAAAGTTCTGTACCTAAAATATTGGTAAAAATAGAACCTTTCATAAAGTTTGTCCATCTGGCTCTTAATTTCCTTAACTTCATCTACTTAACCACTGGAAAATGCATCTTGCTCTGCTTTTCTCAATCTGTTTGGCAGATTCATTTTCTAAATAAAAAATATTAGAAACAGCTTAAAATTCCAGTGTAAAAGGCACCAACCTTTGATAGGGTACCTCTTATCAGCCTTTCCATCACTCCAAACTTTAGCTGGGAATATTTAAATAGTTTCAATAATCAGTGACCAACATTGACCTCCCCATGGAAGCTTCCTCACCCATTATTCCAGCAAGTAAAACTAAGAAAAAAAATATTATGAACACTTGAATTTATCTGCTGTTTAATTTTTTGAGGGGTTTCTTTGGCTGCTTTTGGTGGTTTTTTAACCAGAGATCACAATATCGTAACACTGGAGAGGCACCTATTTCCTGGGATATTATTTTTAAGTGGAATGAATAATTTTGGCTCACCCTAGACTTCCCCAATTCCATCCCCCAGGTGCTCTGAGCTATTTGGTAGGCGCAGAATGTTAAACATTTAGAACTTTAAAGCCTGAATAAGGAGTCAGGAAACAAAAATCAAGTTCCCAGCAAGGTTTATTTTACACTTCTTGCTCTGCCACAATTCCTATTTTTATAAGGATTTTGTGGGATGTATTTCCCACCTCCCAAAATCTGCTCAAGCTGTATCCCTGCACAGCTTCCAGCAGGCAGAAAGGGAAAGCTCTGCTCTGGAAGATGACACAATCCCAAAATAATTGGGGTTGGAAGGGATCTCTGGAGATGATCCAGTCCAGCCCCCTGCCCAGGCAGGGTCACAGGAGTAGTGACACAAATCCAGGTGGGTTTGGGATGTCTCCAGAGAGGGAGAATCCACCACCTCCCTGGGCAGCTGTTCCAGGGCTCTGTCACCTCCATGGAAAGAAATTCCTCCTCATGTGGAGGTGGAACTCCTTGTGGTTCAGTTTATGGCCACTGCTCCTTGTGCTGTCACTGGGCAGCAGTGGGAAGTGTGGCACCATCCTCTGGCACCCCTTGGAGATATTTCCGTGGAGTGATGAGTAAAATTCCTGCTTCCCACACAAACCTGTTCTTTGTTTTACCACCCTCTGTGATCTTGCCTGACCCACACGTGCCTGGCTCCGTGGTGACAACAAGGAGATGGAACAGCAGCGACATTCCCGTTCTTTAACACCAAGTGAAACCCATCCCGCATTTGGATTCCTTGTATGTCCAAGACATCCATTTACACCTCAGGGGGTGCTGAGGCCCTGGCACAGGGTGCCCAGAGCAGCTGTGGCTGCCCCTGGATCCCTGGAAGTGCCCAAAACCAGGCTGGACATTGGGGTTTGGAGCAAAGTGGGATAGTGGAAGGTGTCAGGGTTGGAATGGGTTGAGCTTTAATGTCCCTCCCAACCCAAACCATTCCATGATTCCACACATTCCCCTTGACACGAATCCCCAAGAACATGCAATGGGAACATGTAAGAGACGGTCCGAAAATCCCTCATCTGCCTCACCATCATCGACTAGGACAGAGACTGAAACCCTAAAAACCCAAAACAAAAAAGGAGGACTTTTGCACAAGAGTCCTGGCCTGGCTGAGGTGGGATGTTTGCCAAGTGTTGCCTGCAGCTGCACCCGCTGAGGACTGGTACACATTCCTGGAGAACTGGTCGTGCTGGCGCCGTTCTGGCTCCCCAGGCGGGAAGGACGGCACTGAAGCAAGAAGGAATGGCCTGTCTTGGACACCTGTACTGAGCACCCAAACAATGGCTGCAGATTTCCTCACCTCCTGGCCAGTCGCCCCTCGTCTTCAAAAAGACTCTAAAGGGACTTTCTGAATCAACCCTGATGAGATCTCCCCACGGAAGCCGGCCAATCTATTGGCAGAGGACCACGAGGACTTTGCCTCATCCGTTGGTAGCTATTCCCCCCTCTCTCTCTCTCCTACTTTGTTTATCTCTCTCTCTCTCCTCTATCGCATAATTGTGTTGTTGGCACTCAATAAAAGTGCACTGTTGATTAAAACTGAAATCCCCTTTGTGTCTTTTGCACTCTGAGATCGATAAACGAACCATCACGACTCCCGCTCGTATTAGCGGACCGTGACAGACCAAGGGAACTTTTTAAGGATTGCACAGGACACAGCAACAAGGAAATGAATCCTTCCCTGCTCACAGTACCTGGGAAAGGACGGCTTCTCCTCCACTGCTCCCGTGAGTCAGATGCACAATAACTGTGTCTTTATCAGCATTGTTTAACTGACTCAACATCTTCACTCTGCTGGCATCTTCCTTCATCCCTTGCTCAAAAACACAGCCACTGACCAGCAGGTTCAACTTCACCTCACTGCTGTCCTTTTTAGAGAGCACCAACTCATGCACGGCCTTCCTCAGTTTGTTTTTGTGCTTTATCTGCACGCCCCCGAACGTGAAGGACGAAGCAAACCCAAGAATCTTCCCCCCTTTCGACAAAAATTTCATAAATTGCTTGTGGCTCCCCTCAGGAATGGGCTCCTCCGTGGCAATGACCAGCAGCAGGGAGTTCTCAATCCAGGGATCTTTGAGCACTTGCTCCTGGTGCAGCTGGTAGATGGTGTAGCTCTCAGCATCGACGCATTCCCTGAGGACCGACTTCACCTGCTCAAACCTCCCTTTGGCAGCCTCAGAGCCCAGGTAAATCAATATATTAGGGGGTTTTCCAGCAAGGTTTATCCTCTTTATTCCCTTTTCCACACATCCACCCTCCTTCTCCTCCGTTTTGCTGCTGCTGCAATCATCAGGAAGCTCTGGAATGTTTTCTGCAGAGGCGAATTTCACAGATTCGATGGTGCTGTTTTCAAGCTGCAGACACTCGTGGCAGCTGGAAAGGTGCAAGTGGTGGTGTTCCCCAGCTCCTGGCTCCTTGTCACACAGGCTGGTGGCTTCATCCTCATGCTCCCTTCCTTCCTCTTCCAGCTTGGATTTCTCCTCCTCACCTCGTCCTAATGCTGATTTCCCAGCAGGAGTTACTGCATCCATGGCTGCACTTTGCTCTTTCACAGATGGTGCCTCCTGGGCCAACTCCTTCAGAGCAGATTCCTGGAAATGGACAGCTGGAGAAGGTAAAGGATACCAAAAAAAGGGGTTAGAATAATGATATTAAAAGAGTTATGATAAATATCACTAACACAGAAGAACTGAATTTAATTCCAGAACAAATACTCTGTAACAGCAAGAATTTCACTTATTTGACACAACAAATCCTATTTCCCACCCAGAACAACATGAATTTGCACTCCTAACACAAATCTAAAGACAAAATGAAGCAAACAAAGTACCTCTGGAAAAATGCTGCTCTTTTCAGGAGGGCAGGGCTTAAAATCCCTTGCTGCTGTTTTGAAATGAACTATTTTGAAATAAGCTAATAAAGTGATGGTATTGGGTAAGATACAGACATTGAACAACGTCCCTTGCACTGCTGAAGGCTGCAGATAAAGGCTTGGCAGAAGAAAAGGGAGTCGAAGATATTTGAACTGATTTCAGTCTGCAGAAAGGGAGAGAGACCCACCCACAGCAAGATTTGGGAGCTAAGAATCCAAAGGAAAACAAGAAAACAAGAAGAACTGTTAAAAATTCCCCCTTTTCCCTGAAAATGATAGAAATGTGAAGATAATTTGTAGCAAATACAAGTGAGAAGAGAAGAGCAAAGATGATTCTTGCCAGCATGAAATGGGCAGAGCAAACTAAGAGGAGAGCAAAAATGCCCTTCACAAGGGAGGGTTTCTTCAGCTGCTGAGCCATGAAAATACTTCAAGTCCAAGTCTAAAACCTTTTACTGAATCCTTCTCCACTCACACAAAAGCAAATAAATTTATTAGGCTTTTAACTCAGTGAGAAAACTGATTAACAGCATTTTGTTACAACACATCAGATCCAAGTTCAATCCCTTTCCTTATGAAATTCATCCCCTTTGGAGCAGAAACTTGAAATGGGATTTTTCTGAGATCCCAAGAGAATTTCACAGCTTCCAACCTATGTTATTCCATCTACAGCCTCCCCCAGCCTGTCCTGGAGCAGCACTGGAAGCAAAATGAGGCAAACTTTAAAAAGTTAGTGACTGGGGCACTCTCAGCTTCCATCCCTTCCTTGTGGGAGAATATTTGTGCAGAACAGCACCAAGAGCAGAATTTCCCATCAAATTCTTTTGGGAGAATATTTCTACCCTCTTGCACTCCAGCTGCATGTTGTAGATTTTGTCATTCCTTAATTTCTGCCAGTGCACTGTGATCTACATTTAAAAAACCAGCAAAGCAAATTAAAACCCCACAAACAAAAAACCCAACCAAATTGTTCTCGATCCATGTTCAGCTTTGAATACAACTCTATTTCAAATATGAAAAAAAAGAGAGTATTTGCCTTAAAAACTTCCAGTTTGGGGGGTTTTTTGGGTGTTTTTTTTAATTGATTTGTTAATCTAACAGACAAGACTTAGAGAAAATATTTTCTAACTTCTGGTTTGGAGCACCCTGGGATAGTGGAAGGTGTCCCTGTCCAAGGCAGGGGGTGGGAATAGATGATTTTTAAGGTTCCTTCCAACCCAAACCATTCCATGTTCCTATAAAATTAAAGCAGAGTTACAGAGGGATCAACTGCCTGGAATCCCAACAGGAAGGAAACTCTGTGAAAATAAATGCAAATTTTTCAGGTAGGTACAAAGACTTTGTACAAAGTCCTAAAATAACCATAAACCAAACATGTTGTGCTGTTAAAAACGATCAGGAGGATACTTACAAACAATCCTGTGTGGCACCATCCCGTTATCCATCTGCAGCCTGTCTTCCAGGAAGGCTATTCCAAGGCTACTGAAATTATCTACACTTGCTTCAGCAATTAACTTAAAAGGTTCACCAGGTTTATAGGCCAAGGGTGAACAAAAGTCTGACCACTTCACAATCTAGAACAGAGCATATGGATGGCTTTCAGTTGGAAAAGGTTATGGAAAAAGATCCAAATATCAACAATATCGTGAGTTTGCGAGAGGAACTGCAGGAGAATCGGATGCAACCCAAAGAATTTACTGAGGAAGGGTTGCTTTAGGCAGCAAAGATTGAGCCCTGGTGGAAGAGAACAACATCCACACCACGTGTTGAGAACAAACTGGGAGTACCAAGGAATCATTCCCAAAGATCAAGGCTCTAAAAGTTCCCAGAAACAAAATGGCAGCAGAGCATTGTCACATTCTGGAAGAAAAAAATCTATTTGGGTTTGTTTCCTTCAGCACAAATTCCAAGCAAGAATGCTGATAAAAAGAACAAAAGTAAGCTGCAAGGGTTTAATAAAAATTATCAGAAGCGTTAATTAAACCCTGAGGGTTCAAGCTGTTTATCTACAGCAAAAATTCCTTTCTCCAGGAAAGAAACATTGCACAAGTAGGAGACACAATTGGATACACAAAGCAGTTGTTCTCCCATAAAGGAATTTTTAGAGACAATGAAGCAGCACCTGCCTTCATGGCCTTAAAAAAAAAATCAGCCTTTGCCATGGAATATGCTCCAAAAAATGGGAGACAAAGTGCAATTCCCACAGAGCAGCTGCAGCACTGACACCAGTTCCATGAGGTTCACCTTGTTATCACCACACAGCAGATGTAAAACACTGATTAAAGTAAGGAAAAGCTTATTGTAAATGTACAAACTGAGGGGGAGCTGTCAGTTATTCTACTTGTTCAGAATTAGAATATCAGCTAAATTTACCTTTTTGTTTACTGCAATTAAATGATTTATACAACATCCAAAAGACCCCAGCTCCGACTTTGGATTTTGTGCCATTTCCCAAGGGAACAAGAAGAAAGAACAACCAACCCTAATGGCTCTGTCTCCTTTCTAAGCCATTCTCAAAGGCAGTTTCTGATTAGCACAACCCAAATGAGACCATTCAGTCACAGAATCCCAGAATGGGTTTGGGTGGGAAGGAACCTTAAAACTCATCCCATTCCAACCCCTGCCATGGGCAGGGACACCTCCCACTGTCCCAAGCCCCAATGTCCACCCTGGCCTTGGGCACTGCCAGGGATCCAGGGGCAGCCACAGCTGCTCTGGGCACCCTGGGCCAGGGCCTGCCCACCCTCCCAGGGAACAATTCCTTCCCAAGATCCCATCCAGCCCTGCCCTCTGGCACTGGGAAGCCATTCCCTGGGTCCTGTCACTCCAGCCCTTGCAAATTGTCTCTCTCCATGGTTCCTGTAGCTCCTTCAGGCCCTGCAAGGCCACACTGAGCTCACCCCAGAGCTTCTCCTCTCCAGGCTGAACAATCCCAGCTCTCCCAGCCTTTCCTCCCAGCAGAGCTGCTCCATCCCTCTGCTCATCCTGGTGCCTCCTCTGGGCTCTCTCCAGCAGCTCCACGTCCTCCCTGTGCTGGGCCCCAGGGCTGGGGCAGCTCTGCAGGGGGGGTCTCCATCCAGATTTCTATTTATGGCCTTTGGATATCTAACAAGAAACCTGCCTGGGTGTCTTCTGATCCATGACTTCTGCTAACCCTTGGTGAACAAATTCCCTTTCCAAAAGGCAAAGGGGAGCAGTGTGGGGGTTTTTAGCACAAGATCAGCTGCATGGTTGAACTTCGGGGTTGAACTCCAGCACTGTGACACCCGAGCACATCACAGGTCTGAGCCAGAGCCCACAGCTGGTGAGAACCAGCCCACAAACCCGTGACAGATTTGCCACTGGGGTCCTGAACCCCTGGGGATGACAACCACTCACTCCAACAGCGAGTTCCTGCCTCCAGGACCTTCTCAATGCTCATCCCCAGGACTGCACCACACAGAAACACCAGCCCTGAACGATGGGATTTATTTCAGGGCACATCAGGAGGGACCAGCTCTAAAGCAGAACAAAATCTCCTGCTGGGAAAGCAGCTACAGCTGACCATGATCCATCTGAATCCCTGGAGATGGGATCAGTCAGACTTCACCCTGAGGATGTCTGGGATCAAGTCCAGCCAGAATTGCCCCAAGCTCTTGAGCCTTTTTTTGTGGCACCAAGTAAAATCTCAGATGTAAAATGTGGTTATTGCTGCATAATGCAAATGAAGTGAACACACAGAAGCACCTCACAAAGTAAAGCTCCTGCCAAAACACATGACCCTGCAATCCTGCTCAGGCAACAATCCATTTGCTCCAGAGCAGAGCAAAAATCCTCAGGGAATATTTTCCAGATTTCCTGCTATGATTTGAAATCAAAATTCTGTCAGAATAAAGGATGAAAGGCCAGCTCTCAGCAAGAGATGAGCAATTACTCCTACTCCTGTTTTCTGAGTTCACCTCATTTTCACCAGTCAAAGATCACTGATAGTCCTACAAAAAATGGCTTTTCTGGCCAGAAATTCTCCCAGGAGCAATGTGCTCCCACAGCCCCTGGCTATGGTGCCAGCCAGAGGTATCAAAATTAGGAGCACTTCACACAGAAAAACAGTAAAGAAAATAAACCAGCAGTCCTTTTCCTCTTCAGTTTTGATTTGTTGCCTGGACTATCACTTTCGAACTCTGTAAATCAAATGAATTATTAATATCCACATAAGAATGCAAAATTTTCCATCCTAAAGAAAACGAAAGCAAACCCAAGAAGGTTAAAAAAAAACCAAACCCCAAAGAACAGATAATTGGAGCTTCAATGCAGACGTTTTTGTGGATGTTTCTGCCACAAAAAAGAAAAAGAAAATAAAAATCTTCCATCTGAGCTGGCCCAGCACTGCCCAGGTGCACTCTGAGACAAGAGGGAGGGCACAGCTCATTTATGTCAGAAGCAGATTCCACCTATCCAAGGCAATAAAACCACTTCCAAAGCAGCTAAGGCAGCTTTGCTCCAAGGAAACACGTGCCCAGTGGAAGCAGGATCAGCAGATCTGAAGAGAAGAAGTCCCTGGGTGCTTCCAGCCCTCCCACTCAGAGCTCCACGGAGCCAAGGATTTCCCCCAATGCAGCACATCATTCCTGACTAACGTGCTCCAGATCCACGCTCTGTTCTGGAACTGGCAGGGGGTGAAGGCACTCAAAGTCTGATTGCAGCCCCAAACCCAGAGCTGAGCCTGTTCCCAGCCTGTCCTCCTGTCCCTGCCTCAGACAAATCTGTTTACCCACCCCTCTGCTCTCCATGCTTACTCCACGGAGGATTGCTGGATCATCTCCTGGAATAAATGGGAGACCTGGGAAACACTGGATCCATATCCAGGGAAGCACACAGGCCACGAGCACCTGTGGTGTGATCTCCCGGAACTCCCAAGAGGGAGCTTGAAACCTGATCCCAGGCAACAAGGGTGACAGACGGCCCTTTAGGGGCACTCAGGACAGCACCTCATCCATGGCCCCAGGGGTGATCCCAGCTCGGGCAGAGCCTGATTCATGGAAGAGCTCTGCAATCCCAGCAGACAGCCCAGATGTTTCATTACAGCCTGCACAGACACACCCTGACACGCACATCTTCCCTTTTCTCCTCTTTCCTGGAGGCAGTGAGATCCATCTCTCCTCTCCCCCAGCCTTCCAGTGCCTGAAGGGGGCTTAAAAAAAGCAGGAGAAGGATTTTTCCACAAGGGCCACTATCCCAGGCTGCTCCAAGCCCCAGTGTCCAACCTGGCCTTGGGCACTGCCAGGGATCCAGGGGCAGCCACAGCTGCTCTGGGCACCCTGGGCCAGGGCCTGCCCACCCTCCCAGGGAACAATTCCTTCCCAATATCCCATCCAGCCCTGCCCTTTGGCACTGGGAAGCCATTCCCTGTGTCCTGTCCCTCCATTCCTTGTCCAAAGTTGCTCTCCTGGAGCCCATTTAGGCACTGGAAGGGGCTCTGAGGTCTCCCCAGAGCCTTTTCTTCCCCAGGCTGAAGAATCCCAACTTCTCCCAGCCTGGTTCCAGAGCAGGGGGGCAATTCCCACCCACAGCCAGAGAAAAATGCTACTGAAAAGTCTCAACAAAATGCCTCTGGGTCTGTTTGAAACACAAAACACAGCTTAATTATTAACAGTGACTTGAATGAAGCAATTCCCTTTTTATTCCCAGTAACATCACAACCCACCTGTACCCCCTTCCATGCAGGAAACAAAGAGAGCTGCTCACCTCCTTTGAAGAGTCAGATCCTTTCTGCACGCTCTCTGTCTGAGCAGAAATGCTTTCTGTCACAAAAGCTATGTGTTCTGCCGTGAGCAACTTCTCAGGGTGAGTGAAGGGAGAAACGAGAAGCACGCTCCACCTGTTTAAGTCATCAAGGAACTGCAAGAAAGGGGAGAGGAAAAGAAGTCAGTGTAGGAAGCAGCTGACTGAAGAATTCCTTTTCAGATTATGCCCAGCCTAAATTCAGATCTGACCCTCTACAGCCGTACAGGAAGGGTGATGATTATTTCACATTCCCCACGAGACCAAAAAAGGCAACAAGTTCTGAACCGCTACAAAGGAACACTGAAAGCAAAACTAAAAGTGACAAGCCACGTTTTGAAGCCAACTCAAACTCCAGCTTTCAGTTTTACGGGAAGAGTGAGCGGGACACAAAACCCCTGACACTGTGACCCTTGTGGGACATTTGCCCCTGGCAGCATCCCTCGCTCAGCTGATCCTCCTCTCCCATTTACACTGAATATTGAATCCTTATGCATTTCCATCAAAATCCCTCATTCATTGTGAAACTCGTAAAATATAAAGAAATAACTCATTCAGAATCAGTTTTTCCAAAAGTTATTCTACCCACCACTCAGCAGCCCATTGGACAAATGTTTTCTTCATTAAATTACAAAAGATTCCCTCTCTTGTCCTTACCAAGGAGCAAATTAAGCTCAAAACCTGGAATCAGCAGGCCAACAAACACATTTGAGACCCCTCAGAGCTTCTCAGTGATCTCATAAAATATTCCATCCATTTTTAATTTTTACGTAGATTTTCCATCGAACCTCATTTGCCTGACATATTTTAAAAATGGCAAACATTAGAAATACTACTAACACACACCTTCAGTAATTCCACGTAGAAGCAGAAAAGAATTCCCCTCTGGCACTAAATTCTAACACTAAATGTGTTCATCACTGCACATCCCAAATGAAACCAGAGAATATTGAGGCTCTGGGGGCAGTTCACTGATCCAGCCACCCTCAGTGAGCACAGAAGCTGCACAAGCAAACACTGATTTCTCCCACAGGAGAGTGAACTGAACTCGGGAAGCTTTAAAGCACCTTCAACATCCGATTTGGCTGAAGATCAAACAGAAAAAAACCCTTTTACAGGTTATGATTTATGATTTGCTGGTATCTTAAGCAAGCTACTGATCACAGTCCAAGCTACTGAGAGAGCAAAGGAGCTTTGCTGGCTGCCCAGAAGCCGAAAATAAATATTAGTTAAGCTTTTATCTCTTCGCAGATGATGTAAAGAGCTCCCCAGTGATGCAGGGCCAGAGCCCTCACACCGAGGTGCAGCACAACGGGACCTGCCCCAGAGACTCTCAAACGCTGTCACCACGTATTTTAAGGAGACAAAAACGTAGTGAATAACAGCCCTGAGTCTGTGCCAAACTTCATGCCAAGCTGCAGCTCCCCAGAGGGCTTCCCAGCTCCCAATAAACCGAGCAGATTATAAAATCAGTCTGCGTGAACAGCACTGCAGACAGAAAAAAATGTGCTTGCTGTGCAAGGGCTGAGGAGAAGCTGTTTCAGAAACGAGCAGCAGTGGAGCAAAGATCAGCAGAAATCAAATGAAATCCTCTTCACAAAACAATAATCCAGGGCAACTCAGGCAGAACTCCTCTAGGCACAGCTTTGTTTTGTTTTTAAGAGCTTTACTGGAATGTGAATGAAGCATTTAACTTGGCTGTGAGAGATGCTGAGATTGCCACCATCGCTCTTAAGTGTGAAATAATCTGTTCATTAATAGCAAAAAAACCCTGGTTTTAAGTAGAACCAACTCCATCAGCATTTCTAATCTTGTTTTCCCTTCACTGCAAACGTTCTCTTTACCCAGTGAACTTAAGAAAAGCTTCTCTGCTTCCTAAAGAGCACTTAGCCACTGACACGCTCCATAAATCCCTTTCCAGCAACGCCTGGAAAAACTGAAATCATTCCCACCAACACACACAGATCAACATCAGCAAAGAGCAGAGATGGAGAAGAGCCTTACCCACACCAATTCTGGCATTTAGTGACAAATTTAGACAAATTCAACATTCATTTAAATGATTCAGATTATTTGAGGGCTATGCCAGGGGAGTTCCACTTCTAATCCTGTAAGTCAAGCAAGCTTACTTTCAGTTTTGCTTCCAGCACTGCCAAGTGGAACTGGTTCAGGCACAGGATTTTTCCACTGTCATGGGCTGCCACAGCCTCCCCCCACCCCTGCTCATTTGTAAAAAACTTCGATTTTCATTTTTCACCTCGTTTTCCTCACTTAAAACAACGTTTTGTATGGGGAGGAGACCACAGCTCTCAGTAACCAAAGGCTGAGTTCACATTCCAGGACAGATCCAGCAGCGTTTTAAACCCCTGACACGAATTTGAACGCACAAACACAGCATATATTTTTAGACTAAAGCCTTATATGTGCTCCAAGTATGTTGCTAAAACGGAAAGAGGCTTTTCCCGGGGACGTGGAGTGACAGAACAAGGGGGAATGGCCTTAAATTGAAAGTGAGCAGGTTTAGATGGGATATTAGGAGGAAAATCTTCCCTGGGAGGGTGGGGAGGCCCTGGCACAGGGTGCCCAGAGAAGCTGTGGGTGCTAGAAGTGTCCAAGGCCAGGCTGGACGGGGCTCTGTGCCCAAGGCAGGGGGTTGGAAGTGGATGATCTTTAAGGTCCCTTCCAACCCAAACCATTCTGTGATTGTATGAAATTCTATCAAACTCTCCCAGACAAGCTTTCCTATAACCACTGCTGTCCTTGCAAAGCTGCACTCAATACACATAAATACATATATACACATATAAATAAACCTATGTAGCACATTATAGCATCCCTCAGCCCATTTCCTATTCCAACGAGCTCTAGGAAGCAGCGAGGAGAGGTAACCACACCCGAACTAACATTTCCTACGAAAGCAACCACCCGCGTCTCCCCGCCTCCTTCCCCTTGGCTGTGACTGCGCGGGGGAATTCCCTCCACGCGTTATTCTTCCTCATCCCAAATCCTTGCCCGCCACCAATCCCCAAAACCAAACCGCAGCCCCATCCCCGCTCCCAATTCCCGTCGCTCCGCGGGGCGGGGATGCGCATCCCCGTTACCGCGGCAACCGCGCGCCCGCCGCAACCCCG
>VWZW01004374.1:97316-113955 GCA_013397115.1 Edolisoma coerulescens
CGCAGGCCCGTCACCGCGGCAACCGCCGCATCCCCGCGCATCCCCGCGGCTCTACCTGCGCCTCGCCGGTGCAGAACACCTTTCCGCCGATGCGGAGGCAGACGCGCTCCTCGGGCTGCGGCTGGCGGGCGCAGAAGGTGAAGGAGCAGCGGGAGCGGTGCAGCCTCCGCACGGTGCTGCGGACGAGCGCGGCCGAGCGCGGCCCCCAGCGCGCCCACAGGTACAGGTAGCACAGCGTGATCAGCATGGCGGGCGCGCGGCCCCGCCCCCCGGCCGCCCCGGCCAATCGCAGCGCCGTGCGTCGTCGGGGCGGGCGGTGCTGCCGGCGCTGATTGGCTGGCGGGGCCTGGCGCGCGCGGCGACCCGCCCCTTTTATGCTGTCGCTTCCCCTCCTCCTCCCCTCGGCGCTCACCGGCAGCGTGAGGGGAACGCGGCGGCGCCGCCACCTCACGACCGAGCGCAGAGGGGAGTGCGCAGTCCTGCGGTGAAAGAACGTGTAAACAGGAATAAAGATCGCTCAAAATCGTTAAAAATGGCTCGGGGCGTTGTCTCTTTGCAACGGGTTAGTTGTAGCCGTGCTCTAGAGGAGGAGGAGCAGGCGAAGTCTTCTCGTCCCTGGCGTCACGACTCGGCTCCTCAGGGAATCGCGGAACGATTTTGGTTAAAAAGGACTTAAAAGCTCATCCAGCTCCACCCTGTGCCATGNCTCCCAGCAGAGCTGCTCCATCCCTCTGCTCATCCTGGTGCCTCCTCTGGGCTCTCTCCAGCAGCTCCACGTCCTCCCTGTGCTGGGCCCCAGGGCTGGGCCAGCTCTGCAGGTGGGGTCTCACCCGAGCACAGGAGCACAGGGACACAATCCCCCCTCACCTGCTGCTCACACCTGCTGTGATGCAGCCCAGGATAAATCCTACAGCTCCTCCTCTCCAAAGCTAACACTTTACAGGAAAGGATCATGTCTTTCTCAGAAATGTCTCCACACTGTGACCTGACCTTATTCCAGGTCTATACTGCTTATATCCTATAGAAGCAGTATCCCTTCCAGCGCAGAACCAGGAGGAGACACCTGACTCCAAGTCCCATCCCTGTAGCCACCAAAGCCACAAATGCAAAGCCCCAAATGCGAAGGATTTAATTTCAGCCAATTCATTGGATTCACCAAACGAGAATGGGCTGAACGCTGACATCAGAGTGAAGAACAGCCTGTCAGGGTATAAAGCTGCAGGATTTGCATGTGCTGTGTGTGCTGCAAACACAAATTGCTCCTTCAGAATGTACAACAGATAACAAGTTATCCTTTACTGCTCCAATATGTCTATGCAGAAAAGTTATCAAATACTTTCTGTATTTTATAGGGGAAGTAATCACAACACTGAGCTCTGGGAAAAGAATGTGGATCAGTCTGATCCTAGCAGATATTTAGTGTGTGAGTGAAAAGAGAAGATGAAAAAAGATGCAAAATGCAAGGCTACGAGAAAGAAGCCAACACCAACATTGGTATGTGACAGTTGTTTCCTGAACAGGGCATGAAGCCACAATCTTTTTGTTATTATTCTGAACTCAAGGCCTGGTCCTGCACTTGGAAATGTAGTGAAATAGGTATTCTGAAATAACAATTTTTATTCCTAAGTGGATCTCCAGCAACAGCATGCTGGCTCTGTAGGTAAACAAGGAATAAATTGGCCTTCCTTTCACATTTCAAGTGAAAGGAAGAGAGGAAATGATTTTAAATTGTGCCAGGGGATGTTCAGGAGAAGTTTTATTCCTGCCAGAGTGGTGAGGCCTTGGGATGAGCTGCCCAGGGAGTGGTGGAGTCACTGTGGGAGTGTTCAGGAGGAGTCTGGGTGTGGCCCTTGGGGACAGGGTTTGGGGTGATGCTGGTGCTGCTGGGGTGGCACTGGGACTGGATGAGCTTGAAGGTTTCTTCCCACCTTGAAGGTTCTGTGATTCTGTGATTGTCCAACCTGGCCCTGAACATCTCCTTCTGCCACACTTCTGGCACAAACAGATTACCATTTCAGTGGAAGGTCAAATACTTTAAGTAATTCTCCTTCATCTCAAGCTTAAGAAACACCAGCCTTGTGCTGCTGCCACATCCTGCCCTACAGAGAGAGGAACAAAACCCCAGTGCTCCTCACCTGGCACCTTACACTGCTCCTTTGTGTGACTTTATCTTGTGCAGGAAGTCCAAATACTTGCCGGGGCACATCAAAGGAAAGAAAACAAGCAAAGGATCCGCTCTCCAAAGAAAGCTCTCAGCTCTGGAATCCACTTTCTCCGGGTTAGTTCAGCAGCACAGGCACTGCTGACCCTCAGGGCCCGCACAAAGCACGGCTCTTTGTGCAACCCTTCCACAGAGAGGAACGGGCTTTGCTGAAAATCCTGTGGTGGCATCAAATGCAATCAGCTCCACAACGATCAGCTTTTGATTTTTGACGTTCCCCTACCCTGGAAAAGTTTATGAGTAAATGAGAAAACTGAATCAAAACCTCACCATGCAGAACAGGCAAAACCAGTCCCCGTTTCAAGCTCCTGCATATGTTGGCACAGAATTAATTTAGAGCTGTAAAGTTGCTGTAGGTTCTCTAGTTTCTGTTATAGTGTAACTTAGACTTAACCATGACAAGCTTTGACTAAAAAGTTCAGAATTTTAGATGGGAAAACATTCTATTGTTGTTGTTGTTATTTTTATTATTAAACCAAGGCCTTGCATGCAACAGGGAATTTACTAAAATAGGTTTTTTAAGATAAAATAACCATGTCAATCAGTTCCTCTTTACAGGTGGGTGGAAGAAAGCCTTGGAAAAAACAGGGAGTAATATCAGCTCTCAAACATCCCAGCTGTACTGTAACCTCAAAGGAGATGAGCTTCTCTTTTTGACTTTAAAGGAATATTTTGAGACTGGCCTTGCTGTGCTTTGTGAGCAGCTCTGCTTCCTTCTCTGTCTGCTCTTTGAAAGCTTTTCCAAGGATTTCTCTGTGAGGAGAAATATATTCTATTTAAAAGTATAAATGCTGTGGAGGTGTTCTGTTTCTCCGAATAAACCAATTTATATTGAGCACCCTTTATTCTTGCAAATGCAGCATTGCCTTCGTGAGAAAACTGCATCAAACCCATTTCTCCCAAAGGTAAAAACCTCGTTCCGTTAACACAAAATGATGAGCACAGGGCTCATCTCTCTGTTGAAGTTGAATCTGTCAAAGTTATTCCCAGGTACTGTCAGAGATCTCAAAAATTCCCCTGACTTCTTGGAAAATTTTTCTGATTCTGTGTTCTTCACCAAACATCAGAACGAAGCACCTTGCATTAAAATGAAGTGTACTGCAAAAAGGAACCTGACTCTTCTCAATGATATCCATGAAAATGCCAGTGAAAGTTGTGTGGTTTGATTGATTAGCACTATAATGTAATATTCACATTTTTTCTACATGTAATTATATTTGATTACATTGCAGCTTCATCACCAAACTTACATTTTCAATATTTTTGTAATAAACTTGGTCTTGCAGGGCTTTATCAAAAGATTTAATTGAGAATAACTTTGCATCTCCTGGAGGGTTGGATGTCAGCACTTCAGGCTTTAGTCCTGCACTAATATCCGTGTTGGCAGAGGAATAAATCAATTATCCTCACATACAGATCTGATTGCAAGATCACAGATATCACTTCTGCAATGCAAACTTCCCGTTCAACTCTCAAGTTAAATCAGAACTAAATAAAACCAAGCTGCTGAAATTAAATCTGTGTGTGTCAGACTGTAACTTAGCAAGATACTTAATTACACTTCAGAAGTTTGCCATTTTTCCTCAGGGCCTGTGCTGTTATTTAACAAATATTTTGGTTTTTTAATATTGCTCTTCATTCTAATAATTAATATGTTCTTCATTCTAGTAATTGTACTGATTTTGGTACAGAAATGTTCAAAGGGATTGAGACTGTATTTTTTTATTTGTAATAGGGTACTATTAATTTATTTACAACTTCAGATTGTGGTATTTAAACATATTTGTCACAAGGTATTTAAACACGGGAGGGAGTATGTCACATGTCGCTGTCGCACTGAGGACGGGTAGAGAAATGACAGAGTCCAGGCTCAGGGATAAATTGAAGCAATTTAATAATTTTTCCAAAGGCTTTTATATGTTAGTGTGCAAAAGTGTGTTAAGTGGCATAAGGTAATTGGCCCTTTGGCCATCCCCCCCTTGAGGGAATTGGTCAAATTCTAAGACACCCATTTCTAAATATTTTTCTAGTTAGAACCATAACAATACTGCCAAACAACCTGCAGGTGCAAGAAGTTTACAAAACTGTAACATTGTTTTAAATAATTTGCATGGGAAAGACAGAGCTCTCACAAAATGTTGCAGAGGGCTGAAGAAATCCCCTGCTGAAGCTTTTTCAGTATCCATAGGAATAGACTTAGACTGAAGGTGCCCAATTCACACTAAATAATCAGTGGGAACTCCGTGGTCAGTTAATGAAATTATTTTCTCCCTCTGGGAAGAAGGTTTATATTAGAAACTAAGTTGGTTTCTATTCAGTTATTGTAGGTTTAAAATATATATAGGAAGAAAAAAACATTTATTGGGGAGAAATCCTTCCCTGGGAGGGTGGGCAGGCCCTGGCACAGGGTGCCCAGAGCAGCTGTGGCTGCCCCTGGATCCCTGGCAGTGCCCAAGGCCAGGTTGGACACTGGGGCTTGGAGCAGCCTGGGACAGTGGGAGGTGTCCCTGCCCATGGCAGGGGGTGGCACTGGATGATTTTCCAGGTCCCTTCCAGCCCAAACCATTCCACGATTCCATACTTCTCTGTTGAATACTTTCAAATAAAAGATTCCATGAAGTGTTGGAACTCACAGCCTTTAGTCTTTGATAGACAAATTAATCCTTTCTCCTCCCTCCACCAAATTGCAATCAAATCAAAGGATTTGTAGTCTTGAGAAAGTCACTGGGCTTGTCTTTAAATCTTCTGACTTTCACTCTTTTTGGTATTATTTCCTCTTTAAAAGCCAGACCACAAAAAACACTTCAGTCATGAATAAAATCGTTTTACATTTAAAATTCTCTTTGCATTTCTGTTACACTTATTTTTTTAGGACAGGACGTGGATGAGTTTTCCCAAGACATGCCACAAGTGCATTTACAGAGTGTGTTTAATAAAGAGCAAATCCCGATTCTGTAATAATTCAAATAATTCTGTAATAATTCAGGTAATTCTGTAAAATCCCATTCTGTAAAACAGCAACAAAAAGATAAATTGGATATGGATGTGTTCTATCCCATGGGATTTGCTACCAAACCTAACAAAAAGCCTCTGATTCCCTGCGATTGCTCTCCCTGGAACAGCCTCCAAGGTGAGAGCCCGTCCTACCTTTGAACTCCTTTGCTCCTCAAAAAAAAAAAAAATCTCCTTGAGGACCTTTCCCTGCTTTTACCGTGTTTGTTTTCGGTGAGGTGCTTTGGGAGTTCACACACAGGAGGGGCTCAGAGCCTGGCCCAGGTTTTAGAGCATCCAAATCCATGGAGGGAGCAGCCGGGAGCCGTTCCCGGGATTCCCGGCAGCTCCTGCCCCGGCCGGGGGAGCACCTGGGCAGGTAAGGCAGGAACAGGGAGGCTTTTCCAGCTTGGGAATCCCCAACTGTGAGTATGGAATTATTCCATTGACTAGAAAATGGAAAACATTGGTTAACTTCAGGAGTAAAGGGCAAAATCTATTTCTGAAAATGTTCCTCGTTATTTTTTTTGTTAGGCTGAAACTTCTTCCTTTTCAGTCAAGATTTCAGAACTAAAATTAAGCTTGTGATAACCTTATTATTATTATTATTATTATTATGTTTATTTGGAGAGCACTTTTCCATTTTCCTGCTTGGATCTGTTGCTGTGCAACAGAGATGGAAAATACTGGTGGAAAGAGCATCCAGAGTCGTGGTGACCCCAGCAAACAAAAGGCAGAGCCAGCACCCACCACCCCATCTGCTCCCTTGGGCTAATTGGATCAGATTGTCCTCCTCGGATTAATGCTGGGGTTGCTGCCTCAATAAATAACCAGGCACTCAGTGAGCACAGGGAATCTGTCAGAGAGGGAGGGGGAGGTAGTTTGGGGGGGTTTCTGCATAAATAAAAAGATTTCAGAGTTATTTTAACCATCTCGAGTTCACTTGGAGCTGTGAAATCCTAAAGGAGCCCTTAGTGAAAAAATGGGCAGGAGGGTGGCTGGTGTGTGGGGAGAAGCCAAATATTGCCCTAAAAAATCCGATTTACCAAATGAAAATGCTCTCAAGCACAGGGTGGGATTGTTGGGGTGTCTGTGCAGGGCCAGGAGTTGGATTCCATGATCCTGGTGGTCCCTCCCAGCTCAGGATACTCCGTGATTCTCTTGTATCCCAATTTTCCAGCAGCCCTGCTTTGTGGAGGCCCTGGATGCTCACAGCAAGGGATGGGGAGGTCACAGAGAACCAACCAACGGTGAGAGCAAATTTTGGGGAAAATAATCCTTGTGGAAAACCAGGAATTGAGTGTGGGAAGGGAGACTTGGTCATTTCTTCATTTGTTCTTTCCAGCATTTCTTTAGGGTTGGAAAATGTGGTTTAAATAGTGTTCTGTACATGGTGATGGTTGAGCTCTAATTTTGTGTCAGATATAGAATTATTACCAGTTCTTATTAATATATTATTAATATATTATTTTTATTATTACTATCAAGAGCTGCAGAAGCAACTGCTTACTCCACACAACCCTCGTTTTAACAGGCCTTTATATTTGTTTAATTAATAAAAAAAGGATATTTTCCAATTCAATTTGAATTCAATTCCATTTGAAATCTCCAGGCCCAGTCTGGATGTGATGTTTTGTATAGAAGGGGAAGTTGATGTGGAAATGACTTTAAGATTAAATTTAAAAACATGATTTCAGGTGCATAATTTTATTTATTGGGTTTTTTTGGGAGGGGTGTTGCTGTAAGTAAACCACTGAGGAAATCAACAGAAAATGGAATTTTAAAGTAACTTTAACTGGTTTTGAAATGCACTGTGGTTTTTAGTTTTACTTGCTTGGGTGGGAAGGCTCAAAGAACAAAAACAGAGATTGAGGCACAATCAACAAAGGCCCTGGTGTTTTATTCTCGTGAGAGAACAGACTCACAGTGATGATTTCAAGAATTCCACTTAGAGGGAAAAGCAAACAGAGCAACAGGAGTGGGGAATTTTAGAGTTACCTGCAGAAAATAAGTGAAGTCTTCATTTTGAGCCCATTCTAATTAATCAATGTGTCTCTTTCCAGGCAGAATGGGATGCTCAGCTGAGAAATTGTAGAGCAAAAGGAGCCCTGGGGTTCCAACATCCAGTGAGGTGAGTTACATCCTGTGACATGGGAAAAGTGACACTTCCCAAGCTGAAACTCCTTCCTTCTCAGAAGGATCAGTTTGTCCCTGGAGAATTCTCATTTTAGTACCAGTTTAATTACTCACCAAACTGCACAGATTTTTATCCCTCAGGGAAGATGCCCAGAGCCTGAAACAACATGAAAATAAGGAAAAAGTAATCTTAAAAACCCAATTTTTTTGCCTCATCTAATTTATATTACATTTTTTGCTCTGATAACAGGCTCCCAAAACCCAAATAATTCATGGGAACAGCTGCTAATGGAGTGGGACTTGGTACAGATTTGAGGTTGCTTTAATTTGCTCTTGATTAAAAGTTGAACTCCAGGAAAAGCTTTTGAAGCTTGGGAGACTGATAAGGGTTTTCACCAATGTTTGGATTCTTTAATTAGGAAACTTCTAAATGGGATTTTCATTTAGAGGAGGAAAATCAATGGAATATTCCTCTTAAGGAGCGTTTGTTATAAAAGCTGTGGCATCTTAAATTCTGTGTGACCTTTATTACTGGCAGATTTCATTGGAAATTGGTCAAAGTGAAACCCAGAGGGGCCATTTATGGTTTTAATACAAACCAATGTGGCTTTGGAAATAAAGAAATCAGTCTACACCTCCTCCTCCTCCTCCACACGGAGACACAAAATCCACTAAAATCAACCTCTGTCCCTCAGGCCACCAACCCCCATCTAACCCTGGTATCCAAATGTTAATTCCGGAATGAATTAATTAAAAATGAAGTTTTCATATTCAAACTAGATTGGATGGACAAGTGTTAGATCATTTCACTTTTTCTCTTAAAATGTGTTTTCTTCTCAGACTTTATTTGCCCAAATCCAAATCCCAGAAGTTTCTTGATAACATTGGAGAGAAGGTTCTGGCAAATTTTCCTGTACAAGCCACAATTCACTTCTACAATGATGATGCTGAGTCTGAGGAAGAGGAAGAAAAAGAGAGCTCAGCCTGATGAGGAGCAGCCCTGACAGACACAGAATCCACGTTAAAAAATGAAGAGATAAAAAAAAAGAACTGTCAGGAATGGATGGACAAACATCTGACCAAACGGAGAAATACAGCCAAGCTCAAAAGAAAACTATTTATAATTCTCTTTCCAAGGAGAATGAGTCAATGCACTGGAAAATGGGAGGAAATCCTGTCGTGTTTTCAGAGACTTTCAAATAAAACCCTGGCACTGAACAAAAGATTGTGAGATTTAAATCAGGCCGGTTTAAGTGGCACAGATAAAGAACATTAAGAGCATTGGACTGAGTCACTCGTTATTTTAAACACTGCTCTCCTGATAAAGTGGAAATTGGATTGATTATGAGGCTGAATAACATAATGTACAGCCCCAAAATAACCCAGAGGCTTTGAAACACATTGAAATTAGGCAAGGAATTATTTAAAATGCAGAGCCTGTTGCTTATTGGCTCCATGGGACACATTTATTCTGCTAGAAATGCTGAATGCCCAGCTGGCCTCATCCATTTCCAGTACAACCCACAGAGCTGTGATATTTTCTGGGGTTCTGCCATTCTCTTGTTATCAGATTTTTTTCCCCCCCTCTAATCTTTTGCCAGCCAGAAAAAAAAATCAGCCTTGATTTAAACCCATGATTTAATTTCATGACACATTCAAACTTGCATTATGTGGTACCTGTTCTGCCTTCCCCACAATATTTAGTATGCTCAGAGAGTTTCTCAGCACTTCTCTTGCTACCAGCAGCTTTTAATTACCTCAAGGATTAACCATTTAACCCCATTATATTTAAAATTATGTTTAATGGGCCTTAACTCCAACCCAAACTGCCACAATTTCCCCAGAGACAAAGCAAATGCAGAATTCCAGACTCATGACCTTTCCTGCACCACTGGTGGCTTTCAGAACCCCTTCAAGTGTGTGGCAGCTCCTCCTCTCAGTCTGGCAAACAAAGGGAGGGTCACACATTTTAAGTCTGAAAATTGGGATTCCAAATGAATGAAGGTATTAGAATGAGGATTTTTTGAAGATCTCCACTTGCAAACTCCAAAGAGGATCCTTAAATTAAATTTACACCAGGAGACAACATCCTGTCATAGAGGGAAGGACAAGAATTAGTTGGAATTTAAACCCCAGAGTGACAAAGGAAAATTCAGCTTTTTCATTTCAGCTTTTACATTTCAGCTTTCACATTTCAGCTTTTACCTTTCACCCATTCATCATTTGCACATCTCCACTTCCAAACGTCTGGCACCAAAATACAGATAATTTCAAAGTATTTCATAAGATATCCTACAATGATTTATGCTCCAGCTTCCTCATGATTTAGTCTGGAGCAAAAGCAAACAGAAAAGCATCCGAGATGATTTAACTGGTCTGTGACGACACATTACACACACACAAAATGCACTCAGTCCCTTCCCAGCTTGTTAATAATTAAGAGAAGCCCCAGAGTGAACTGAGGCAGCAGCATCTCTGTGGTTCAGCTGCAGGGAACTTCCAGTTTCCACTTCTGATTTGTTACCTCTTCTGCAATCCTACCCTGCAAAATCAGAGTGACCTCGGAATCATCCATCATTTACAGGAAAAAGGTAACAAAGCGTCCCAAAAATGAGTTTATCGTGAGTTTAGCACTTCAAAGGCAAGGCTGGGAACAGATGAAATCGTTGGCTCAGATCCCTGTGCCACAAAAACCTTCCCTTGGGAATTCCACAGCTGCAACATTTCCAGTAAACGCTGCTTTCATTTTTCATTCTCTAAAAGGATGGCAGTAAAAAACAACTCATTGTCCCCTGGTACAGGGATGCTGGACAGGTCTCCCCAGAACCTCTACAACTTCAGCTTCCTCTTGTATGAAAAATCAAAATTAAAGTTGATTTTCCTACAACAGCCTTGAATTCAGCCTTGCAAGAGCTTTTAGGACAAGCTCTGAAGGATACAAATATCCAAAGGAAGCATATCCCTGCATACCACAGAAATGTGTTTTTCCTAAATAAGATGCAGGATTAATTTGGATTAAGAGAAAAAGAACCACAACAGGAATTTTTTCCCCCCCTAAACTACATTTATACAGGGAGAATGACAACAGCAGCAGAACCGAGCAAAGGCAATGCTCCCAACAGCAGCTTTATGAGTTTTGGAGACAAAACCCACCCAATTCACTGAAATATCTCCTATTTAATGATATTTATTCTGCACTGGGTTCACCTACCAGCTGCTTTTAGCAGAAGGCTGAGGTTTAAGTTCACCCATAGCACAGAGTACCAACAAAATTGACTTTGGCAATCCCTCAGGAAGGGAACTGGCAGAACAAAACTAAATCCTTCCAAAACTTCCTCCTCAGAATACAGTTCAGTTCCTGAATAGAAGGATACAAAACTCCTCATTCATCCCAGCTGGGGGAAAGCTGACTGGAAATTCAACCAGACTCAGCAAGCAGAACTCTGAATGAAACATTTTAGCAACTCAGGCTCAAGTGTCCACCAAAAAGGTGCATTATGAACAAAATATATTTACAAAAAGCCAGTCAAATATTTTATTGGTAAGGCAGAAACATTTTATCATTTCCAACCAAAAATGAAACTGAAGTTCACAGAAACTTGTTGCATTTTTAATGGTTATAGACCCCCTAGCACAAATGTGTATAAATATTTAATATGACAGCTTTCTATTTTATATCAGAGGGGCTTGGGCTGTCCTTGCTCATTTTCTCCCCCTGTCCAACCACGGTGGGATGATCCCAGTCGAGGTGACAGTGTTCCTTATGCTCAAAATAATTTTGGAATGGTCTGGACAATGCTTTGGGTAACAGCAAAAGTAGATCCTTAAGGAGAATCATGGAATGGTTTGGGTTGGAAGGGCCCCTAAAGTCCATCCAGTGCCCCCCCCTGCCATGGGCAGGGCCACCTCCCACTGTCCCAGGCTGCTCCAAGCCCCAATGTCCAGCCTGGCCTTGGCCACTGCCAGGGATCCAGGGGCAGCCACAGCTGCTCTGGGCACCCTGTGCCAGGGCCTGCCCACCCTCCCAGGGAACAATTCCTTCCCAAGATCCCATCCAGCCCTGCCCTCTGGCACTGGGAAGCCATTCCCTGGGTCCTGTCCCTCCAGGCCCTTGTGAAAATTGCTTCTCCAGCTCTCCTGGAGCCCCTTTAGGCCCTGGAAGGGGCTCTGAGCTCTCCCTGGCGCCTTCTCCTCTCCAGGCTGAACAATCCCAGCTCTCCCAGCCTTTCCTCCCAACAGAGCTGCTCCAGCCCTTGGAACATCTCCAATATCCATGTTCTTACCACCCTTCCCTTTCCAGCTAAGATGGAAGGAAGAGAGAGACACAAATTTGGCAGCCACAGCTCCCTTCTTCCCTTTGGCACAGCTCCATTCCATTGGAATCCAGGCACCTCCGTTATTTTATCGTGACACATTCACACACAAATTCCTTCCAGTCCCACCTGGGGGGATCCTGCCTCACAAGATGATGTTCACAGCAAGATGTAAAATCCCATCCATCTCCAACAGGATAAAAACTCTGGGAGAATCCAAGAAGGTGCATTTAAAAGCAAAACTGAAGTTTCATCCCTGGGTTTATCCCAGCAGTTGATTGAATTCTCCTGGTTGTGCTACCCCAAGAAGGCAGAAAGGTGAAAATGAGGGCAAATTTAGGTTTTTGCCTTTTATTTATTTAGTTTCCCCTCAGTCTCGGAGAAGAATGGACACCTGATATCCAGGTATGTTTTGTAAAGAGAGGCACCACCGTTCAATCATGAGGGGGATTTTTTTTCCCCTGAATACCCAAGGCAAAATTTATGGAAATCTACAACCCAAATCTCCCCTCCTCTTTGCAGAGTTGTGCATCCTCTCCTTAATCCCAGTCCCATTGGATCCCCAGTTCCCCACAACACATATTTTAACCCCCAAACCCCACATCACCTGGTTTTGTTGTGCTCACAGAGGCAATTTCCGAAGGGTCAAACGTGCCCAAGTTGAAGGAAAGGTCACCACGGTGCCTTCGGAGCGGCAGTGACAGAAAAGCAAAGATTGAGTTTCATGCCTGCAAGTTTTCCTTCAACAAACAGCCCCCCTTGGCCTCCTCACTGTTGGCTTTCCCATCACTGTGGGCTCTGCAGAGAAATGGAATGGCAGATCCATCACCGAGCCAATCTTTGCCCAAGGTTTACAGCCCTTTAATTTGTGTGCTCTCAGGGCTGGAGGGCATTTTCCAGTGGCTTCCCTTGATCCTGAAGGGATTTGGGCATCCTTAACCAGGGCCTGAATTAATCCTTCCATCAAATGATCCCGGGAACGTGGCCTTCACTTGTTGTCAAGGCCGAATTCCAAATTCTCAGGAAGCAAAAGGGGTGGAAAATACACAGGGAAAAAAAAAAAAAAAGAGATTCCAGTCAATACTTCAATGTCTGTAATGGGATTAGAGAGGTGACAAAAGAGCAAACACATCTTCATGTCTGCTGCTCATCAAATCATCACTTCGTGGGTGTGGCTGCTGAAATGAAATGAAAATTAAAATGAATAAAAGGACAAGATGGTGGCAGGAGTGAGGAACAGCAGCAAATTAACCCCAAAACTTCATTATTAAGTCTACAATTACCACACAAATCGATGTTGTTCTAATTTAGACACAAATTCATTTTTATACAGTGCCCCCACATGCCAGTACACCTAAAATCCAGCACTTCCCCAGAGGGAAATGTTGAAAAGCATTTTTTCCTTCATTAAGGAGGTATTTTTCTCCCACCTGGAATACTGAACATGGAGATTTTTCCTTCAAATTCAGGCAGAAAAGCCAACCAACTATAGATTTATATATCACCAAAGTGATTATTACAAAGTCTTAAAACTTCCCAGAGCAACTGATGATCATTTGATAGATTTCTAAAGAATTGGTTTAAGATTTTTCACACAAATTCTCAAAAAATTATTATATTTTAATGAAATAATAACATTTTTAACCTAAATTTTCTGCTGCAGTTGGTTACAGGCCTAATAAATAATGAAGTTCTACTCACTGGGCTTTATAATCAACCTAAATAACCTTGAGTCCTGCAGAAAACTGAGTTTGTGACACTTGGAAGAAAGGAAATAAAGAAAAAAAAGTAAAATTCACTGTTGAAAAACCATCTGAACCACTGAACCTTGGGCTGTAACAAGGGGGAGCTGTCCAGCTATTTCCTTGAATTTAGTTTTCAGTATCCTTAAAAATAGTTCAAAAAATGCATTTCCAGACTTATTTCAGCAAATCTTCAAAACCCACCTTTATTATTTTTGGTATTCTTGGGAATTCAGTAAATCTGGTCATTTAGGGGGTGGGGGGCCAACATATTTTGGTGAATAAAGAATTGTATGAAGGAAAATGGACCATGACACACCTTAGCCCAGGAGGAATCTCCCAGAACCCCAGGAAAAAGGTGAACGTGGAAAAATTGGCCACATTTTATTAATATTTACAAAGGAAAACAGAATATTTACAATGCAAACACCTCCAACTAATAATAAAAAAGATCATCAAGTGTTTGACTGGCAAACCACATTTTCTCTCCCTGAATTCAAAGGGAAACAGAGTTAAACTCTGTCCAAAAGCTGCTTTTTTCCCCCTCTCGGAGGAGAATTCCAAGCAGAAAGTAGCAGAACATTTTTCAACCCACAAGAATGGCCAGATGAATTATTTGGGCCTAATTCTCATAGCAATGCAGATGTACAATAATTATTAAATATATTTTATTAACAATATATATTGTTATTAATATATTGTATTATTATATGGATCTATTTTCTTATATTAATATACTTTATTAATATGCATCTTATTAAAGATGCACAATAATAAAACGTGGTCATGGAAATGTAATTAGAAATTCAGGGGTAAGGAAGAAAAGCTGAAAGAGATTTTCTTTTAGCTTGGAGAGGTTTTAACTGTCCTTCTGCAACACTCAAATTAATCCTTTGTTCAAACAGGTTTTCAGAACTATGAAAACTTTCTGCTGTTGCAGATCCCTTTCTCAGGGAGGAAGAACATCCTGTTGACTTCACTGATGGGAATATCCCTCAATGCTGGAATTGCCTCCTCCTGGAATTTCTTCTGCTGCTGCTTTTTTGCGTAGGTATCTACAAAAGATAAGGAGAACATTTCGTGGCTTCCAGGATCCTTTCCTCCCCAGAAATGTTCTTTAATGCAACACTGTAAATTCAGCTACTCCAAAGGATGCTGAAAACCCCACCCTGCTCTCCTTCAGTACTTCCAGGAACTCAAATACTTAAAGGCTTAAATTGAAATAATTAAATATTTATTTTTCTTGAAATACTATTATTGATTTAAGTATTTTAAATATTTAATATTTAAATATTTAAAATTTGGGTTATATTCTCTAGAGATTTCCAGAATTATCAGCGAAGGATCAAAATTTTAAATAAGCAGTAGAATTACCTGTGATGGTGTGAGTGGAGCTGAGTGGAGCTGTGCTCATCATGTTAATCCCAAAAAGCAAAATATACCCAATTCCCACAGCAACCAGGAGGTAAACTGGCAGAGCAACTGCCCAGTATCTGAGGAAAAAAATTTTATATCTTACATATATTAACAAATGCCTAATGATAAATCAGTTTTCATGTTGGTTTTGTATCTGTGATGAATTTCTCCAAGAGGAAAAGAAACAACACCTCTGACTACGGATCCTGGACTCTCCCAGGATTAATAATTCCCCTGAAGTTACTGATATAAACCATCAGATAAATTCCTTAAAGCAGGTGGTTATTTTTAAATTATGGCCTAAAGTTCACTGTATTTCCATCAGGAAAATGCCAAATTGATCACAAAACATCCCAATATTATTTATTTCATGACCCAGTGAAACATTTTCACCACAGCTACAAAAAAAAATGCTTCACAAACATCAAGAGGAAAAAATGGATTTAATACAAGGTTACTATAAAAAAAAAAAAGTTTTATTATTTAAAAATAATTAATGGTGTCTTAAACATAATCAAATTAAAGAGTTTAATTGGCTGAACTTACTTTTGAGGCCAGTATGTCAGTCCCAAGGAGAACAGCCAAGTCTCAGGAATGTAAGCCCAGATAAGGTACAAAACTGCACAACAAAATTCAAAAGTCCCAATAAGACTGGTGCTGTTTTACACATCCTACATTTTGCTTTTACACTCTTTAAACCAAAATACCTCTCCCAAAAGCCTGCAGGATGTGCCCCTCACACACAAATCCTGCCCAGCACCTGGTTACATGGGATCAGTTTTGTATTTGCTTTACCACCAGTTAATTTCTGATTTCCTCTGGAGACACACAAGAATTTATTCCAAGCTGAGCTGCAGAACAATAAAGAAAAAACCAACAAAAACACCTCAGTAAGAGGAGGCCAAAGGAATCTGAACAGAGATAATATTAAAGCAGAAAATGGTCTCACAGGGGTCATTTAATTGGAAGAAAACCAGGTGGAATTGCAGCGTTTGGATGGAACTGTAACGAAAAATCACTGAAAATTCTTCCTGATTCTTGCCGAGGTCATCATTTCCACGTCAACAAAACCCATACCCAGAAATCTTGCTCCACAACAACAACAGAGAGAAAGGTTTAACACAGCTTGAGGGGAACTTGAGGTCAGCACCCAGACAGTGACACAAGAGACAGAACCACAGCAGCTCCCTGCGAGAGGAACTGAGCCGGACTCCCCCTCATTTCTCACTGCCCCAGGGTGGGAAGCACTCACAGCGGGATCCTGGTTTATTGCTTGACTAAAGGGTATTTGCAGCACCTTTTCTTGCGTTGAAAAAGTGTTTTCTACTCTCTCAAACCTTAGTCCTGAGGTGGATCCCCAGTGAAATGAAGAACCCATCACACCAGCAGAGAAAAACTGATGTAACCCAAAAAAGTTTCAACTGCTGTTGACCAGATTGATTTAATTTTTCTTTTTTTTCAGTATTTTGGTAGGGAAGGTAGCACTCCAACTATCTACAGTGCTTAATGAATGTGAAAATGGATGTGATTCAAGTGAAAAACGGATTAAAATAAGAATGCAGCAAAGCAACACTTCGGGGCGATGTACTCAGCTGCGGGATACTCACTGAAGCCAAACCACGATCCTAAAAAAAGCGCAAATCCATATATTGCCCTTTCTGGCAACGGGGCCGGCGAGTTTTCCACCATCCTCGGCTCTTCCCTTTAACTTCGCGGGGAGGGCGCAGAACGGGATACGAGGCTGTCAGAGATTTCCGGGGAAGCTCCTCTGGGGGGCCCCTCCTGTACCCGTGGGTGCTGGGCCGCATCCCTCCCTCCCC